>RJWJ010006282.1:0-63236 GCA_004363605.1 Indri indri
CTATTCCTTCTTCCTCTTCCTTAATTACTAGCTATTTTTTCAATGTGTATGGGTCAATGCTTTTCCCTGGGATCCACTGAAAAGGTCAGACAAGGTTCCTCATGGAACTTACATTCCAGTGAAGAGAGACAGATGGTGCACAAAAAAAATCAAATAAACAAAACGATCTCAGAAAGGATGCATGTGCTGCATCAAATCAAGATAGTAATGTCATATGGAGTGAAGCTGAGCTACCTTAGATTAGAAGAAGATGAGCAGCATGAAGTGGAAAGTTGAGCCATGCACCTATTTGGAGGAAAAGTATTTCAGATAGGGGTAAGGGAACAGCAAATGCCAGGCCCTGAGGCAGGGGTGCGCTTGGTGTGTTTCAGGAAGAGCAAGAAGGCAAGTAGAGCTTCAGTGAAGTGAGCCGGAGTAGAATGGAAGGAAATTAGGAGTTTGGCTTTTATTGCAAGTGGCACAGAAAGCCATTGGAGTGTTTTGAGTAAAGGAGTTAAGATTGGGTTTCCATTTTAAAAACATTTCCTTTAGCTTCTGTATAGAAAGTAAAACGTATAGTTCTTTTACAGGTAACAGGAACCACTTTAACTCATTTAAGCAGAAAAAGGAAATTCAGTGCTTCCAAAATTGTTGAATCAGAAGAACAGACTCTAGGTTGAATTTCCAAAACTGTTTCCCAGAATAACACCACATAATTGGCACCATCAGGAGAATCAGGAAGCCACTGCCCCAATAGCTGGTTCCAGGACCACACCACCTCTGCTAAAATCATCACAAATCTTAGCTCCAAGACCACACTGCCTTATCCTCCATCCACATAAGCCCCATGATCTGCCTTTTGTTGACCACAAAACTAGGAACAGCACCCTGGGATCTCTGTTACTGCTAACGCGGAAGAATCAAAAGCTTCCAAGACCATACTCACTAACTTAAAACACAAACCACAGAAGCAGAAGCATGTACTTTGCTTCATTCCTTCTTCCAAATCACATGCAAGTTTGTCTGCTTGGCAGAGGCTAGGTCACCTGTGGAATCTAGGCTGTGAGGGGGTTTGGGAAATGTAGCCTTTAGCTTTCCGACCTCTATCATTTAATAACGCATACTACATTTGAGGTTGTAATGGAGTCAAGTGAGCTAATCTGTGATACTTGCCACAGGAGACAGGATCAGAAATGGGGAAGCCGGTTAGAGATTATTATAAGAATCCATCCACCTGAGAGATAATTATGACTGTACCAGAGTGAAAAAGGTGACAGCATTAAAAAGTGGTTAGATTTAATATTTTATCGTGAGGATAGGACTTGTTTATAGATTGGGGCAGGGTTGATCTTTAAAAAGAGGTACAAAAGAATGAAAAGTAAAACTTCCAACCACGCTTACCCCAGCCACCCAATTTTCTTCCTGAACCCTCAAGCCTAGTTTAGGAACCCCTATCACAACAACACACTTTACTGGAATCCCTTGTTTCGTTATTTATATTTCTACTAAAATTTTACTTTCTCGGGAGGAAAACATGTGACTGGTTGTGCATGGAACAGTGCCTGAACATGGTACAATCTCAATAAATATTGTTCTAAGAATAGACAAAGGAAATAAGTGAACTAATTCCTAGAAACACGCAAACTACCAAAACTGACTCAAAAATAAATATAAAATCTGAACAAACCTATAATAAATAGAGATTGAATCAGTAATCAAAAACATCCCAACAAAGAAAAGTCCAAGACCAACTGGTTTGATGGGGAAATTCTACTAATCATTTAAAAAAATAACACCAATCTTTCTCAAAGTCTTCCAAAAAATAGAAAAGTAGAAAGAATCTCCTAACTCATTCATGAGGTCAGCATTACCCTGATACCAAGGTAGACAGGAAAAGAAAACTACAGGCCAATATCCTTTATGAATATTAATGCAAAAAATCCTCAAGAAAATACTAGCAAACAGAATGCAGCAGCATTTTAAGAGGAGTATATATTATAACCAAGTGGAATTTATCCCAGGAATCCAAGAGTGGTTCAATATATGAAAATCAATCAATGCAATACATCACACTGATAGAATGAAGGTGAGTAAAAAGCAGATGCTCATCTCAATTTATGCAGAAAATGAAGTTTACAAAAGCCAACACTCTTTCATGATAAAAACACTCAACAAACTAGGAATAGAAGGGAAGAACTTCCTCACAAGATAATAGACACTTATGAAAAACCTACAACTAACATTATTCAATGGTAGAAAGCTGAAAAGTTTCTCCCTAAGATCAAGAATAAGACAGTGATGCTGGCTTTTGCCATTTATACTCAACATCATACTGCAAGTTCTAGCCAGAGCAATTAGATAAGAAAAAGGGAAAAAGGCATCCAAATAGGAAAGGAAGAAGTAAAGCTCTCTATTCACAGATGGCATGATCCTTGTGTTAGTCCATTTTTGTTGCTGTAAAGAAATACCTGAGGCTGTGTAATTTATAAAGAAAAGAGATTTATTTGGCTCATGGTTCTGCAGCCTGTACAAGAATCACGGTGCCAGCATGTACTTCTGTTGAGAACTGGGAAGCTTCCACTAGTGGCAGAAGACAGAGGGGAATGAGCATCACATGGTGAGAGGAAGGGGACAAGAGAGAGAGGAAAGGAGGTGGAAAATCTAAGTGTGCAGTGCTTTTTAACAATCAGATCCCATGGGAACTAATAGAGGAAGAAGTCATTTATTACTGAGAGGGTGGCACCAAGCTGTTCATGAGGGATCTACCCCTGTGACCCAAACACCTCCCACCAGGTCCCATCTCCAACATTGGGGATCAAACTTCAACATGAGATTTGGAGGGAACAAATATCCAAACTACATCAATCCTATATAAAGAAAACCTCAAAGGATTCCCCCCAAAATATTAGAGTTAATAATTGAATTGGGCAAGTTTTCAGGATACAAAATCAACACACAAAAAACATTAGTTGTATTTCTATAGACATTCATGAGCCACATAACAATGTTTTGATCAAGGACGGACAACATAGGTGACTATGGTCCCATAAGATTATAATGGAGCTGAAAAATTCCTGTAACCTAGTGATGGTGTGGCCATGATACCATTGTAACACAATAAATACATTACTCACGTGTTTGTGGTGATGCTGGTATAAACAAACCTACTATGCTGCCAGTCTATAAAAGTCTAGCACATACAGTTGTGTACAGTATATAATACTTGATAATAATAATAAACAACTGTGTTACTGGTTTGTGTATTATACTGTACTTTTATCATTATTTTAGATTGTACTCTTTCTACTTATAAAAAAAGTTAACTGTAACATAGGCTCAGGCAGGTCCTTCAGGAGATATTCCAGAAGAAGGCATTGTTATCATAGGAGGTGATAGCTCCATGCATGTTCTTACCCCTGAAGACCTTCCAGTAAGACAAAATGTGGAGGTGGAAACAGTGATATTCATAAAATATATCCTTATTCTATAAGCTTTTTTCTATTTAATTTTAATTTTTTTTACTTTTTAAAAACTAAGACACAGACATAGACATTAGCCTAATAGAAAAAAACTTATAGAATAAGGATATAAAGAAATAAAATATTTTTGTACATTTGAACAAAGTGTTTCCATTTTAAGCTAAGTGTTTTCACAAAAGACTCAAAAGTTAAAATATTTAAAAGTTGATTAGGTAAAAAAGTTACAGTAAGTTAAGGTTAATTTATTATTGGAGAAAAAAATTTTCAAATAAATTTAGTGTAGCCTAAGTGTACAGTGCCTGTAAAATCTATAGTAGTGTATAGTAATGTCTTAAGCCTTCACATTCGTTAACTACTCATTCGCTCTCTAACTCACCCAGAGCAACTACTAGTCTTGCAAGCTCCATTCATACTAGTGCCCTGTACAGTTATACCAGTTTTATCTTTTATATCATATTTTTACTATACTTTTTCTATCTTTAGATACATTTATATATGCAAATATTTACCATTGTATTATAATTGCCCACAATATTCAGCACAGTAACATGCTGTACAGGTTTGTAGCCTGGAAGTAATAGCTTACAGCCTAGGTGTGTAGTAGGCTATACCATTTAGATTTGTGTAAGTACACTCTATGATGTTTGTGCAACAACAAAATTGCATAATGACAAATTTCTCAGAATATCTCCATCATTAAGCATGCATGACTGTACTAGCAATGAACAATCCTAAAAGGAAATTAAGAAAATAATTTCATTTACCATAGCATCAAAAAGAATAAAATACTTAGGAATAAACCTAACCAAGGTGGTGAAAGACTTGTATACTGAAAACTACAAATCTTTGATAAAAGAAATTAGACACCAATGTATGAAAAACATACCATGTTCAAGAATTGGAAAACTTAATATTATTAACATGTTTATACTACCTAAAGTGATCTACAGATTCAAATAATCCTTATCAAAATTCCAACAATCTTTTTTGCAGAAATGGAAAAGCCAGCCCTAAAATTTGTATGGAATTGCAAGGGACTCCAAATAACCAAAAAAAAAAAAAAAAAATTGAAAAAGAACAAAGTTGGAGGACTTGAACTTCCCAATTTCAAAATTTACTACAAAGCCACAGTAATAAGAACATTCTGGAACTGATGTAACAATAGACAAATAGATGGCCAGGAACAGTGGCTCATGCATGTAATCCTAGCACTCAGGGAGACCAAGGCAGGAGGACCGCTTGAGGTCAAGAGTTTGAGACGAGCCTGAGCAAGAGTGAGACCCCATCTCTACTAAAAATAGAAAAAAAATTAGCTGGGCAGCTAAAAATAGAAAAAATTAGCTGGACATGGTGGTGTTCGCCTGTAGTCCCAGCTCCTCGGGAGGCTGAGGCAGGAGGATCGCTTGAGTCCAGGAGTTTGAGGTTGCTGTGAGCTAGGCTGATGCCACAGCACTCTAGCCTGGGCAACAGTGTGAGACTCTGTCCCAAAAAAAAAAAAAGACAATAGACATATGGATCAATTGAATAGAATTGAGAGTCCAGAAATAAAACCATATATATATATAGTTTTATATACATATATATGGTCATATTTATATATATGGTCAATTGTTTTTTCACAAGGATGCCAAGACTATTTAATGGGAAAAGAATAGTGTCTTCAACAAATGAGAAAGGGACAACTGGATATTTACATGCAAAAGAATAAAGTTGGAACCATATCTCACACAATATAAGAAAATTAACTCCCAGTGGATCAAAAACCTAAATATAATAGCTAAAACCATAAAATCTTTCCCTTTTGCCCATTTCTCCCATGTGGCACCTAATGAGTCAAGGTGAAGCATGAAGGGTCAACATGCCTTAGTGCGGTGCTCCCCAACCTTTTTGGCACCAAGGACCGGTTTCATGGAAGACAATTTTTCCATGGGGGTTGGGGGGATGGTGAGTGATGGGAGGGGCCTATAAACACAGATGAAGCTTCATTTGCTTGCCCACTACTCATCTCCTGCTGTGCAGCCCAGTTCCTAACAGGCCGCAGACCAGTACCTGTCCATGGCCTGGGGGTTGGAGACTGCAGCCTTAGTGTGCAAATAGCCATCAAAACTATGTTTATTAACACCAACATGGGGCAAAATTTCATGACCTTAGATTTGACAATGATTTCTTAGATATAACACCAAAACACAAGCTACAAAAGAAAAAATAGATAAACTGGACTTTATCAAGATTAAAAACTTTAAAAAAAAAGGTTAAAAACTTTTGTGCATCAAAGGAAACTATCATGAAAGTGAAAATACAACCCACACAATGGGAGAAAATATTTACGAAGTGTATCTATGATAAGAGCCTAGTATCCAGAATATGTAGAGAACTCATACAACTCAACAACAAAAAGACAAGCAATCTGATTTTTAAAATGAGCCAAGAACTTGAATAGATATTTACCCAAAGAAGACACACAAATGGCCAACAAACACATGAAATGATGCTCAACATCATTAGTCATTAGGGAAATTCAAATCAAACCACAATGATACTTCATATAAATGGAATCATGCAGTATTTGTCCTTATGTGACTGACTTTTTTTACTTAGCCTAAGGTCTTCCAGGTTCATACACGTTATTGCAAATGGCAGGATCTCCTTTTTTAAGGCTGAATAATATTCCATTGTATGAATATACCACATTTTTTTCTTTTTCCATTCATCCATCAGTGGACATTTGGATTGTTTACATATCTTGGCTATTGTGAATAATACTGCAATGAACATGGGTGTGCAGATATCTCTTCGAGATCCTGATTTTGATTCTTGCTAATATATACCCAGAAGTGGGATTGCTGGATCATATGGTAGTTCTGTTTTTAATGTTTTAAGGAACTTCCGCACAGTTTTCTATAGTGGCTACACCATTTTACATTCCCACCAACAGTGTACAAGGGTTCCAATATCTCCATATACTCACCAATAGTTACCTTTTGTCTTTTTGATAATAGCCATTCTAGCAGGTGTCAGGATATATCTCATTGTGGTTTTAATTTGCATTTCCCTGACTATTAGTGATGCTGAGCACCTTTTCATATACCTGTTGGCAATTTGTATGCCTTCTTTGGAGAAATGTCTATTCAAGTCCTTTGCCAATTTTTAAATTGGGTCATTTGTTTTCTTGCTATTGAGTTGTAAGAGTTTCCTCTGTATTTTGGATATTAACCCTCATCAGATATATGTTTGCAAAAATTTTTTTATTCTATAGGTTGTCTTTTCAATCTTTTGATTGTTTCCTTTGCTATACAGAAGCTTTTCAGCTTGATGTAGTCTCACTTGTCTATTTTTGCTTTTGTTGTCTGTGCTTTTGGTGTCATGTTGATGAAACCATTTCCAAGACATTGGTCAAGATTTCCCCCTATGTTTCCTTCTAGTAGTTTTACAGTTTCAGATCTCACATTTAAGTCTTTAATCAATTTTGAGTTGATTTTTGTGTATGGTGCACAATAGGGGTCCAATTTTATTCTTTTTCAGGTAAATATCCAGTTTTCCCATCACCATTTGTTGAATAGACTATCCTTTCCCCATCATGTATTCTTGGCACTCATGTTGAAGATTAGTTGACCATATATGTGTCAGTTTATTTCTGGGCTCTCTATTCTGTTCCATTTGTCTATATATCTGTCTTTATGCCAGTACCATGCTGTTTTGATTACTATAGTTTTGTAATATATTTTTAAATCAGGGAGTGTGATGTCTCTGGCTTTGGTTTTTCTCAAATTTGCTTTGGCTATTCTAGGTCTTTTTGTTGTTGTTGTTCTGTATGGATTTTAGGAATGGTTTTTTTTCTGTTGCTGGAAAAAATGCCATTGGAATTTTGATGGGGATAGCATTGACTCTGTAGATCACTTTGGATAGTACAGACATTTTAATAATATTAAGTCTTCCAATCCATGAACATGGAATGTCTTTATTTTTTCTTTTGGGGTCTTCTTTCATTTCTTTTATCAATGCTTTGTAGTTTTCAGTGTACAATTCTTTCACCACCTCAGTAAAGTTTGTTCCTGAGTATTTTATTCTTTTTGATGTTATTGTAAATGGAATTATTTTCTTAATTTTCTTTTTGGATAGTTTGCTGTTAGTGTATAGAAATGCAACTGATTTTGTATGTTGAGTTTGTACCCTGCAACTTTACTGAATTTTTTTACTGTTTCTAACATTTTTGTGGTGGGGTCTTTAGGATTTTCTACATAGAAGATCATGTCTGAAATAGTTAAACTCATAGAAGCAAAGAATAGATGGTAGTTGCCAGGGAGTCAGTGGGGGGTAAAATAGGGAGTTATTCAATGGGTATAAAGTTTGTTATGAAAGATGAAAAAGTTCTAGAGACCTGCTATATGACATAGTTCCTATAGTTAATAACACTGTATTGTACACTTAAAAATTTGTTAAGAGGGTAGATCTCATGGTAAGTGTTCTTACAACAACAACAACAAAAGAAACACAAAGAGAAGCACAAGGAAACTTTTGGAGATGATGGATATGTCTATTGCTTTGATTGTGGTGATGGCTTCATATGTGCATATGTCTAAACTCATCAAATTGTATTTATTAAATATGTGTAGTTTTTTATATATCAGCTATGTCTCAATAAAGCTGTTTTTCAAAAAAACACACAATGAGATACCACTTTACCCACTAGGGTGACTATAATTTTTAAAAATGGAAAATAACAAGTATTGGTGAAGATGGAGAAATTGGACCTTCATATATTACTGGTGGGAATTTTAAATGTTGCAACCTTTGTGGAAAAAAGTTTGGTGTTTCTTCTATAATTTAAACATACAATTAACACACAATTCAGCAATTCCACTCCTAGGTATATTTCCAAGAAAATTGAAAACAGATGTTTTCAGATGTGTACAAAATAAAGACATACACTTAAATTTTCATAGCAACAATTTTCACGATAACCAAAAGGTGGAAACCACCCAAATGTCCAGCAACTGACAAATGGATAAACAAAATAGGGCATATCTATGCAATGGAATATTATTCAGCCTTAAAAAGGAATAAAGTACTGATACATTCTACAATATGGATAAACATAGAAAACATTAAACTGTGAGAAGCTAGTCACAAAAGGCTACATATTGTATGATTCCATTTACATGAAGTGTCCAGAATAGACAAATCCATAGAATCAGAAAGTAGTTTAGCTGCTGACAGGACCAAGGGGAAAGGGAGAATGAAGAGTGACTGCTTAATGGGTACAGGGTCTCCTTTGGGAGTGATGAAAATGTTTTGAAACTAAATAGAGGTGACAGTTGCACAGCTCTGTGAATATACTAAAACACATTGAATTGTACACTTTAATAGAGTGAGTTGTATGGTATGTCAATTATATCTTAATAAAGATGCTATTTTTTAAATAAGAAAAGAACAAAGGAAGGAAGAGCATGTCTATCACCTTGAGTCCACCTATTTAGTGGCCTGGTGAATCTCTCTGTATTAAGGGGCAATTATGACTTCCCATTCATTGCCGGTGCTGCTGGATGTATCTACATCTTCTAGCATGCATTGTGAAACCCTTTGAGTAGTCAGAAACTAGAATCCAAATCCAAGTTAGGGGCATGATATCCAGCCTTACTCAAGCCAAGAAACACTACATTTGCCTGAATTTTTCCTTTGCTGTCCAGGGGAGGTGTTTGGTTTATTTAAGCACACTGTATCTAATTATGCCAAACCAGAAACATGAAAAAAATATTGTATCTTGCTCTGTGCTCCATTGTGAACCAGCACCATGTCCACATCAATATCTGAGATGAAGTTGCTGACAGCAGGGTATAAATGCTGAAGCTGCTGCTATAGAAACTTCCCTGAGAGTGTGACTAGAAAGTAAAGGTGAGACATTAGTTAGTTCAGCATGGACTGAGAGCTTTGAATGAAACTCTATTTGAAACATTTAGATTGTGCAATGAAAATAAAACACCAAGTCAAATCATTAGAAATTCCAGGGTAAGATGACAGGGTGGTCCCACCTTGTTAGGGTTTATGACACTCCTACTACATAAGCCAAAAACTGTGCTCCAGGTCCCCCAAAGAAAACCTAGGCTGAGTGGTCAATTGCTTTGTAAATTGCCTGATCTAAATTAAGAAGGTGAATTAATCATTTAAAAATGAACTATGATTCATTGAGCTTAGTAGTTTGCATATTACTTGAAGTTCTAAATTCTTCCTGTAGTCTAGTCTGTGTAGGAAAAGGCCTTTTCCAATCTCCTGGGCTTCAGGGGCTTTAGGCTGGTACAGACACATTTGGGACACATCTCAGGCATTGGCTCCCTCTGGCCTGCATTCTGCAACCCTTCTATACTTATGCTCCTGCCTCTGACCAGAATCACACAGCATCTCTCGAGAACTATGAATAAGGCCAAGCTGCTTTAATGACCCACATTTTTTTCCTTCATCCCACTTGTCTTATTGATTAGCCAGGAAATGGCCACCAAACTCCAGAAGATTTATTTCTTGAGCATTGACCATGTGCTCAGCAATTGCTTTAGATATTTTCCATGTATTAATTCATTTTACCCTGTGAGGAAGTCCTATTACTGTTACCCTTTAGAGATGAGAAAACTGAGGCACAGAGAAGTTAAGATCACATAGCTAGTGAGTGTCAGAGCTGGGATTCAAACCCAGGCAGTCTGGCATCAGAGCTCAAGCTCTGACCTCCATCACATCCCCTCCACTCCTGGCTAAAAAATGAAAGGATAATAGTACTCAGCTTACAGGGCTAGTGTGAGGATTAAATTGTTATTATTAGTCATCTGGAGTAGGATGGCCATTTTCTGACCAGTGGGCTGGGATAGGGAGTATATTTTGCAAGTTAAGTGTCTGGAACAAGAATTTACTGTAATAAACCTAAGTGAACTTAAAGTGAAGTTCTGTATAAGAAGAGTTCCATAATAATGCATTTCATTAGAAAGATGCTCTTTTAACAGGTTTACATTTAGTCCAATAGATGAAGGGTCACTTTGACTTCATTTCCAAAGTTCACTCCTAACCAGCATCTGCAAGTTCAGAACAAAGCTTTCCTGCATGTAATAACCTCTGGAACAGAGTCAAGCACTTAAATATGAGTGCACCCTGTTCTGAAAGCCCTTTGTCACACTTAAGTGGTGTTGGTGTTAATAAACACAGTTTTGATGGCTGTTTGTACACTTTGGCTACAATCCCCAACCACAGGCTGTGGACCAGTATGGATCCATGGCCTGTTAGGAACCGGGCCACACAGCAGGAGGTGAGCTGCAGGCAAGAAAGCGAAGCGTCATCTGTATTTACAGCCACTCCCCATCGCTCACCATCCCCCTCACCCCCTGTGGAAAAATCGTCTTCCATGAAACTGGCCCTTGGTGCCAAAAAGGTTGGGGACTGCTACACTAAGGTATGTTGACCCTTCACGCTTCACTTCAACTCATTAGGCACCACATGGGAGAAATGAGTCTAGGGGAACGAATTCACTGTATAAGCAACGTTCTCATAAACAACATCAGGAACATGGGAGCTGTCAGGTGGACTGTTGTGGGTTCCTGTAAGCTTATTTTATGGAAATTCACACTGCCCAAATAAATGCTGTACTCACCTCTGGTTACTGTGTTAGCCCACTCTGTAAATTGAAGGGATTAAATAAATGCAATATGCCCACATGCTGAAAAGCAAACTAAAGAATGGCTCAATTCTTAAAAAACCCATAATCCCCAAGAATAAACCAAAGGCTTAAGCTAGTCAAGCTTGGAAGCTAAGAAATGAATCAAATAAATAGTTTAAACAACCTTTCCCTTGGGCTTGGCATTTCCAAAGAGGAGAAAGGGGCACCGGGGAGCAAATGTGGCTCCTTGTTGGTTAATTAAGAACACTTATGCAACATTCAGTGGAATCAATCATTTGTAGCCTGAGTTTTTTTCACTCAGACTTCTACATTGTCAATTAGTCCCTAAAATGACTTATGTAATTTATGCTTTTAGGATGTCAGGCGTTAAAAATACTTTTCAGTAGAACCCACACAAACTCTGATTGAGTTTATTCATTTATTTGTTAAATGAGGTAGAGACTCAGGGGAGAAATCATGGTGGACAAAAAGAGTTTGTTTTTAAAGTGAGAAAATATATGGAGAGAATGTAGCTACTGATGAGAGAAATGAAGCTTACAGACTTTTAAGAGAAATAAAAAATGCACAAATGCACACACAGGACTCTAATAAAAGGTATCATGTGATCAGGGCACAAATAGAGACACACAGTCAAAGCCCTCATAGCTGGTTTTAGCGAAAAAGGTATATGGCCTTGGGTTTAAAAGATAGATTGAATTTTGGCAGATGAAAGAGGCAAACTGAATATCTGCCAAGAGGAGTCACTCAGGAAAAGACCAATAGCCCTTTTGGCTTGGAGCTGAGTGCACATGACAGGAAGAAGGGGGAGGAAGGAGCTAAAAGGGTAGGTTGAAGTCAGAATGGATTAAAGAAGGGGTGACCACCAAAGGAGCAAATCAATTAGAAGGCTAGTGCAAGAGTCCAAGACAGAGATGAAGGTCTGAGTTGGGGGTGGGAGCAGCAGTGTGAGGAGGACACAGTGGGCAGAAGCATCATGGAGGTAACCTCAAAAGTCAAATTGAAAAAGAGGTGGTAAGCCACACAGAAAAGTCAAGATAGCCAGCACTCTTTCTTATTGTACCACTTCCTGAAGTCTTCTCCCAAAACAGGAGTCAATTACGATAACACTGCAAAGGAGTAAATGAGAGATTAGCACAGAGGCCCCAGTTGACTGAGTCAAAGTATAAAATGAACATGCAGTCACTTTGGAGGCTTATTTAATTATGGGACGGACATGTAGTGCTGAGGCAGGATGCCAGGTCTGGCAGCAGCAGGCAGCACAGCTGGCGGTGTGCTCTCAAATCAGAGACAGCACCACTGAGCACACAGCACCACTGTACACACACACAGGCCCTCAGATGGCATATCCCCTCACCCTTAGACCAATTGCTCTGAAAAGAACCCAACTGAGCATGAGTACTCTACTGTGAGCAGGGTGGTTTCAATAGCAACCTTCGTGTCTGTATTTCTATTGCTTGGAATTCTTATAATTATAAAACTCAAGACTGGATAGAACCTCAATTTTCAACTGGTCCTGCCATTAGAATACTTTCATAATGTTCCCACAAAGTGGTCATGTGATCTGTCCTTGAACATATCCAGTGATGGGGAGCTCATTCCATCTTTGGCTTGCCCTGATGTCTTTTCTCTTTTATCCACTCTTCCCTAACAATTACTGTGTCAGCAACTATTCTAGGTGCTCTACCAACTTGATCTCACTTAATTCCCACAACTTTGAATTTACAGATGAGGAAACTGAGGATCAGAGAAAGTGGGTGGTGAGTAGCAGAGCTACGATTTGAGCCCCTAAACCTATGTGACTCTGATGTTCTCTCCATTAGAACTAATTATAAGCTAAAATCTGTCTATAAATGCCACCCACTGCCAGACTTATAACATCCCTTCTTGGGAAGAGGGTGCCCTCTTTGAGGTACCCTTATAGACACAAATCTTCTGGGTCCCTTTCATCACTAAAACACTTGATAAGTGCTAACAATACTATCAAAAAAAAAAAGGCAAACAAGGCCACATAGCAAAGCGTTTGGAAGGGCTACCTGTCCTTACCCACCCCTGACTCCTCAGCATTTCACTCAGGCTTCTGCTATCCCTGGGGCCACCTATGAGCCTTCTAACCAATAAATATGATAGCCACTTCCAAGTCTTCATCCTTCATGAGCTTCAACTTAAGAAAATGTTCTCCTCTCTTCATTTCTAGGATCTGTTGAATGATGTCATTCAACAGATATCTTGTGAGTGTCTATCGTAAGCCAGGCTCTGGACTGCATCCTAGGCAGATACAAGATGAACCTGAAACAGTCCCTGGACTAAAGGAGCTTTCAGTCTGTCATGGAAGAGAGATGAAATGTGCTAATGACAATACAGGAGCAAAGTGCTATTCTACAGGACTGTTAAAGGTGCCCTTGTAGCAGGAAGGAAGGAGTCACTATCTCTGCTTGGCCAATTGGAAAAAGCTTCATAACAGCTGAGCTAGACCTGAAGGATGAGTATATGCAACATCATCACTTGGATGCATAATATAAAAGCAAACTTAAAACCAAATTCTTGGCTTCCCATAACTTCTTCCTCTCAGAGTCTTACCCAACTCAACAAATGGCAAATCCCTTATCTTGGGTGGTCAGGCCAAAACTCTTGGAGTCCTTTTTGACTCCTCTCTCTTTCATATCCTTCGTCAGACCTGTCAGGGAATCCTTTTGACTCTACCTCAAAAAGATATCCAGAATGTGATTACTTCACACCACATCCACTGCTACCACTACCACACTGGTCTGAGCCCATCATCTGTCATCTGGGTTACTACAGTAGTTTTCCAACTGGTCTCCCTGCTTCTGCCTTCCCTCCCAATGCCTATTTCCCAAGCAGTGGTCAGTGTGATCCCACTGTCATGACATAAGTAAGGTCACGTCATTCCTATGTGAAAACCCACCGTCAGCTTCCCATCTCACTCTGCATAAGAGTCAAAGGTCTTATCACGGTTTACAAGGCCCTACATGATCTGGCCCCCTGTTTCTACTTTGACCTCATCTCCTATTTCTCTCTCCCTCACTCTGGTCCAGTTTCAATGGCCTCCTTATTACTTATTTGAAGACGCCAAGCACACTCCCACCTTCAGGCTCTTCCCCTCATTGTCCCCTCCCCTGGGACCCTCTTCCCCGAGATGTCTAGGTGGCTTGCACCCTCTACTTTTTCAGGTCTCTGCTTAAGTGCCATCTTCACAATGAGTCCTTCCCTGATCACCTTATTTAAAATAGCATCCTTACCTTCCAGCCACCGCCACCCATTCACCCAGCATTCTCTACCCCTCTTGCCTGCTTTGCTTTGCTTTCTTCCACTTACCATCCTCTAACAGACCAGATACTTTATTCATTTCTCTTATATGCTGTTTGCCTCCCCCTCCTAGAATGTAAGTTCCATAATTACAGGGATTTTTTACTGTTTTTTTTTCTTCCCTACTATTTTGTCCCAGTTCTCAGAAAAGTAGCTGGCACGTAATAGGTACTCAATAAATAGCTGATGAATGAATGAGTGATGACTTTCTGGATATACTGGTGGGGAGATTAGGAAAAATGCCATAGATGACTTCTAGGTCACAATCAGGTCCCAACTGAGTGTCGGTTCACAGAGATTGAGAATACCCCAAAGGGAGCAGATTTGTAGGGCACTAGGAGGAGACTGGGATATTTTGGATTCAAGCTACCTGTGAAATATGCAGAAAGAGCTGTCCATGGACCTTCGTAACAATAGTACAGGCACTGGGAGGAATGCAGGGGAAACAGTGTATTTATCAAGTTAGGCTAGGCTTTGCTGAAATGATAACTAAGTCCCCAAATCTCAGCAGCTTGGCATACCAAAGCTTGATTTCCCGCTCACACAAGGTCAGAGGCTGGTCATATCCTCCATCTCAGGACTAAGGGTCTAGGTTCCCTCCATCTTTGATGTCACCATTTCAACATCCAACTTTCAGGAACACCAGGGCAAGAAAAGAGTGAGCTTAAGGACCATACGCTGGCTCTTAAAGTCCTCATCCTGGAAATGGTATGCACCACTTATGTTTGCATTTCATCATCTAAAACTAGTTACACAGCCCCAACTAACTGAAAGGGGTCTGAGGACTGAGGGGAGCATTAGGAATACTCTGTCTCAGAGATCATGGAGAAAAGCACTGTTTTGAGCAATTCAGGGAAGTACAAGAGACTAACGTTGCTGGTAGATTCAATGCCTTATTGTGAATTATTGCTGTTATCATAAATGTAGAGTATATTAATGTCCAAAGATTATCTAGAAGAAAAATCCTCTGGTCAGGTAGAACTTAACCTGAGGGAAGAGGAGAGAGAACATGACTAAAGACACAAGGTACAATAATTAGGAGCCAAGGTGGGTGGTGGAACCAAAAATGAATCAAGGACAGGCATAAGACTAGCAGGGCTCAGGGAGTCACATAAGAAAGGAGCCCTTCTCACCAGGGGCACCGCATATGGCCACACAGACTGTGCCCTCCGCAACTCCAGGAGATACTCATCACAATTTGTACAGGATCCCTGTTTCTCACCCCTTGGGAACAGAAGCAGGGCTGCCCAGAAGTTAGCCATCAGTGGCCTCGCTGAGGGACAGAGCGGCTGATGGTAGTAGCTAAGGCCCGGTGTAGGCATAGGGGTCTATCTACTCATGCACCAAGACTCCCTCCCTAAAACAGGTCTCTGCTCCTGGTGCTTAGCCGCCTCTGTTTCACTGAGCTTCTGAAGAAGGTTCTTTTCCTAAATGTCAGCCTGGCTCACCGGAATTCAGGGAAACAATTAGATAAATAGAAAGGTCCATTCTACAATTAGACCAGGAGAGCTGAGGCCCCCTGGTGGCTAGATGTGGTAGTGACCACCCCTTCTGAAGGTTGAGGAAATAAGTGAGGTGAGGTCCCAGGGCTAGGAAGTAGGGATGGACAGGGAGTCCCTTCTGTCTGGATTGTTCCTCCATATTCCAGATGAGAAAGCCAAGGTTCAGAGGCTGAGACACATGCCTAGGTAGCTGGTGTTGAAGCTTTAATCTAGATCTTCAGGTTCGTAGTCAAATGCCCCTGTTTGCAGTTTGGTAGTCAAAATACACTATGGTACAACCTGTCACTGGGAGAGAAACCCTAGTTAGTGGAACATTCTCCCTGCTCCTACCCTTCCATAGTAAGGGAGGGAGATACTGTTAGAAGATGCTGTAGCTATTACAGGGCAGGTTTCTGTAGGATTGGGCAGGGTGGGAGCTGTGACTACATAAATTGCGAATGCCCAGCAAAAGTGAAGAGAAAATATGGAAAATCAGAATCAAAAATCCAACACCCCCTCCCTCTGTGACACTTGGTCAAAATTGTTGGTGACATACTGCATGCTACAAATGAAGGTAGGTTTATGTCTTCACTGTCAGTATTCTGATTGACCTGAGGTCAGGCGATAGAGAAGGTTTTTCTAAGCTCCCACTGTCCTCTCTTGGAGAAAGGGTTGTGGTGGTAATGGAGGAGTCTTTAAGGGTACATAAAAATGTCTGTCCCTTAAATAGAACAAATGCATGAAGGATTTTGAACCAAACACAGAAACTCTGATGCAATTTCCCATATGGAGCAGAATTCCCTCTATTCCATCCCTGACAGGTGGCCATTCATTCAGTCTTTGTATAAACAGCTCTAGGAACAAGTAAGAAGCCTCGGTCTCTCAAAAGACAGCCTATTGCAGTTTTACTCTGTTTATTACAAATAAAAACCCCTGCAGGAATTTTACTCCATTCCAGCATTGGATAGCCCAGTGAGTAAATGCATGTGGCCAAGCCTGACACCTGAGGACCACAGAATTATTCATTTTATATACTTTTCCTTAGGAACGGTGAAAGCTGGGAAAGGGGGGTAAGCAGAAGGAAAGTTTTCTACACCTCTTCTTTTGCCCATGAGATGAGGGACACATACTTACAGAACAATGGCCTTCCAAACATGACAACTGGGCTCATAGGTGTCAGGTTACTCAAAAAAGTGTATTTTTTAACAATTGTATTTTATCAATTAGTAATAAAATGGATAATATCTTCATAAAATAATCTTTCATGGAAAAATTGAGTAAAAAGCATTCTGAAGCCAGGGTCTGACTCCCATCCCCTACTCTCGCTCTCTCCTGTTTTTGCCCTAGGTCAGGATCTCATTATTTCTAATCGGACCATTAGCATAACCTTCTTTGTCTCTGGCATTATGCACTTTCACTGTGATGTGTCTAAGAGTAGATTTCTTTTTATTTATTCTGCCTATGATTCATTGGGCCTTTTGAATCTGTGAATTCACATTTCCAGCCATCATCTTCTTCCTACTTTCCTCTCCCTCTGGGACTTCAATTAAATACATGATAGACCTTCTCGCTCTATTCATTGTGTCTGCTATTCTCCATTTTAAATTTTTCCATGTAATTTGTATGTCCAGGCAGAACTCTGGGCAATTTCTTGTAACCTATCTTCTAATTCAGCAATTCTCTTCTTAGTTGTGTTTAACCCTCTGTTAAACCCATCCATTAAGGTCTCAAGTTTCATTGTCATAGTTTTTAGTTGGAAACATTTTCCTCTATTCTTTTCAAATCAGCTATATCAATCTTTACGATTTTCTGTTCCATGCAGATATTTTCAAGTTTATTTATTTTTATTTTTTGGAATATAGCAAACAATAGTTATTGTAGTCTGTGTCACATAATTCCAATATTTGGAGTCTTTGTGAGTTTGTTTTTGTTGCCTATTCTTTTCTACTGGCTGTCACAGTGTATTTTTTTTCTTTTATGCTGAGTTATCTTTGACTATGTGCTGACATATTATTGAAAAATTATTTATACAAATGATTCTGGGCCCAAGATGATAATACTTCCCCGCAGAGAGTCTTTTCATTTGCTGAGGTATTTTCAAATGCTTGGCGACACTACCTGCCCAAGGCCACTTTAATCCAAGGTCAGGGCTTCAGGTTCCCCGAACCACCCAGGTGATGTGTATGTAAGCTACAGGGCTAGAGCTGCTTGCTTCTGGATCACTGTTATCCCTAGGTGGTAGCCACTTAGGGTATCAGCTGAAAGTGACGTGAAGGCCTCGAGCTTTTACTTTTGTCCTCTTTGCCCACGATGCCACCAAAACCACATCTCAATTTCACAACTGTTTCTTCCAGATTCAGCAAATGCCCTCGGGGCAAAGTGGCTTCTAGTGCTGGGCTTCCCTCTCTGGGCTCTTTCTTCTTCTAGATTTTAGCCTTAGTTCATTACGATGATGATTTCTCTCTATGTTTCAGCCAGTTTATTTAGTTGCCCTCAGTAAAGCAGTTAGTCCAAACTACCTAGCCAGCTGTTGCCAGAGCAGAGGTGTGCAACCCCCTCCTAACTGCTCTCCTGACCCCCGTCCCTCTTCCTTCCAGCTTCTCCTTCACAAAGTCATCAAAACATCCTTCCAAGGTGCCACTCTGATTGTGTCATTTCCTTGCACAAATCCTTCAAAAGCTCACTGTTGACTCTAAAATAAAAGTCAAATTCCTCAGTTTGGACAATTAGGCCCCAAGTTCTCTTTCTTGCCTCATTTATTCCTTTGACAAGCATTTATTGCGCCCTGAGTGTGTGACGCTCACTAGGTCAGGTTCTGCCTAATCTCTCACCTCTTAACTCCTTCACCTCTTGTCTTACCTCCAAACTTAAGGGGCAGAGCTGGGTCAGAATGCAGATGGACCAATTTCCAGGCCCTGAGCCCATATTCAGGTTTAAAGTCATTCAATCTGGATATTTACGGATATTCTAATAAATTAGCTAGATAAAATCTCAACAAGTACAAATTATGGTGGCATTTTTGTATTTCTTATTGCATTTTGGGCTATTTTTGTTTTGTGAGTCAGAAATTTCAATGAAGCATTACCTCTAAGGAGAGCAGAAGTAGGGGAGGGCCCTCTGGGATGTAAGTTCTGAAAGTGAATTCATCATCGCCATCAACTATTTGGCAATATTCATAGTCATAAGGGTACCTAGAAACCAAACTTCAGGCTTCAGTCTTATTTTCCCTGACAAATGAGGGAACAGAACAATTGCCTGCAGAATTTGATTTCTCGGTGCTGAGAACATCCTGCATCCAAACAAATCTACTCCCACCTGCTGGTGGTTGCCTGAACTTACAGTCAAAACCGACTTAACACTGAAAACACACTGTTTTGGAAATAGGCAAACCCGGATATCGGGTTTCTAGTTTTGGCGACTGCTACTATGCGATCTAGGGCCAATATTTTTCCTTCTCTGTGCCTCAGTTTCCCTATATTACAATCCAGGTGGTTGGACAAAATGACCTGGAATGGCCCTATTATTTTAGGCAAGCAAGGATTGTCTCTGCAAGGACATCTGGGTGACCAGAGATGATGGGGTCAGGACTAATTGCAGTAGGGGTTCGCTGGATAGATCTGCTCTTGTATGTGATAGTCAGTGACATATGGGCCCCACCATCCTTTTTTACTTGCTGCAATAACAAGGGAAAGAGGAGAGAAGGAAAAGAAAGGTGTAAGGGTGCTCTGCTACTTAAAAGAAGGCCGGGAACTATGAGACACATTTTTTATAAGTTTGATTCTAAAATGGTTTTAAAAGGGGGAGGGGAAAGAGTTAAACCCTCAGCCATGCAACACCGGCAAATGAGGCTTCACTGGACACAAGCAACCCCAACTCATTTCACCAGATGTGGAGGGAAAGTGGAAGGGGGTGTTTCTGTGTGAATGTTCTAGTTAACCAAGAGTGAACTTGAAATCCGTTTTGACTGCAACTTTTCTCAATGGTATGATTTGGGAGGTGCGGTGCTGGTGAACATGACTGAGCTTTATTTGTTGATTCCTTGTCTGGCCCATGGGCTTTTGGTGAGGCCTCCTTCTGAACTTGCTTTGTCATGGGATAGGCAGGACAGAGGGGTTTGGGTGGAGGCATTTCTTATCCTGTAAGATCCCTTCTGGTCCACAGGGGCAGTGTTCTGTGTAGTGGGAAGAATAAGAGCCTCTAGTCAAAATGTCAGGCTTTTCCACATGATGGGGCCAGCACCCAGGAGCACTGGTGTGGCCTGGTCTCCAGGAGCTAAGTCCCTTGAACATACTGAACAGTGACCTTTGTCTTCTTTTCCCCTTCCATGGTGTCAGGCCTGGACCCTCACTTCAACTCTGCATCCCTGGCTAATGGGACACAGGCACACCTCAGGCAGACCCCAGCTGGCGAACCCTGAGTTTTCCCTGAAAACCCAAACTTGGTGCAAAGAGCATTCTGGGGAATTTAAGTCTTCAAGCAACTCTTGGGTTCCTGGAACCCAATTTCCATCCTAATGGAGAAGCAAGCCTGCTGTGACCGGAGCCCTGTTGCAAAATCCATCGGCAACCCCCCTTTACCCCACCCAGAGGTAAGGCACGCGGGGTTACTGGAGGCCGGAGGGTCTGGGAATGACCACCAGTCGGGTACCTCCTGATCCCCCTTAAGTGTTCAGGTCTTTCAGAATGCAGATTCAGCCATGGCAGTCACATCACCACACTCCCTTCACCACAAAATATAAACTCTCGGACACAGGTTCTTCCAAGAGAAACGCACATTTCGCATTTTGCCAAGAAGAGGCACAGGACCGAGTGCCGCTGGCCTCGGACCCCTGCCCAGCCCTCCAGGAGCCAGCCCTCCTCCTCCTCCCCCGGCCCAGCCCCGCCCCGCCCCTGTCTGTGTCTGGAGCTGGCCAGGGGAGGACTGCAGAGGCCTGAAGGGGCGGGGGCCCTGGCGGCGCGCAGGCTCTGGGCGGAGGCAGGAGCGCGCGCCTTTTTGTGCGGCTGTTGGCACCTGCCCGATTGGCTGGGCCGGTGCTGCCGTCGGAGTGGGCGGAGCCAGCTCCCAGCCCAGCTCCCAGCCCAGTCGCAGCCTGGAGCGGCCGCAGACGGAGCGCACCTCGCAGCGGCCGGGCGCGCCCTGGGGCAGCTGTTCCTCTAGGGCTATGGGGCTGCGGGATCCTGACCTACCCCCGCGCTCCCTGCTCCCTGTGCCCTCGCTGCTCTCCCCTTAGAGGAGACTCTTTGTCAAAGGGCTAGCAATCCCGCGCCCTCTTGCCCCGCACTGACCCACTCCCCACCCCAACCCCATCCCTTTCCACGGCCGCGGCTCCGGTGCCCTCCGGCCCCCAGAGCGCCGCAGCCATGGGCATCCGAGGCATGCTGCGAGCCGCAGTGCTCCTGCTGCTCATCAGGACCTGGCTCGCGGAAGGCAACTATCCGAGTCCCACCCCGAAATTCCACTTCGAGTTCTCCTCCGCTGTGCCCGACGTCGTTCTGGACCTTTTCAACTGGTAAGCGGGCACCGCCAGGCTAGGCACGGTGGGGACTGGGGCGGGCAGACGGCCTCTGGCCTCTTGGATGGAGCGGGCTGGGGGGTCGCTATTCAGACCCTGGCTCACTGAGCTCAGGCGTGAGGGCCCTGCCGACCCCTGGGAGGGGGAAGGGACAGTGGGGGGCGGCCAGTTGAGATGGAGCCCTGTGTTTCAGCCCACCTGTTACTGCGGCGCCTGACTGCGCCCTGCGTGTGCCCAAACCGCAACGCAGGAGGGTGTCCTCACCCCAGATCTGCCCATCCATCCCGGAAGACTAAGCCTCAGGGCAGCTTTCCCCCGTCACGTCCTTTGGTACCTGTGGAATGGGGGCGGGGGTTCAAGGTGATGAGCAATTCACAGAACATAGACAGGAGTGACACCTGTTTGAATCTGGATTTTAGTCCATTCCCTGGGCACGTGTGGGCGCGCGAGAGAGACAGTGTGCGTACATGTATGTTTTGAGGAGTGAGGGACTCTTTCCAATGCGGCAGATAGAAATTACTAACTCAACCTCATCCGAGCCCAGAGAGTGTGATCGGTGGCTGTATAACCATAAACCATGTGGCCTTAGATGGGTGCGCTTTTGTACTTACTCCTGTGAAAATATTTGAAGATTCAGGGTTTTTTCTGTGTTTGATTTCAAGTTTGGGTCTGCGAGTACCTGAAAAGATGTTCAACAGTCAGCCTTCACATGTAGATACACAGAAATGTTTATTTGTGGTAGCCAGGAGTCCTAAGTGTTGGCACATAGGTAATGTGTGGTCAGAAACAGGCGGGAATGCATTGCTTTAATTCGGAAATAATTCATGTGCACACTTTGGAATATTACAAAATGAAATTTTTGAGTAAAGATAATTGGGAATAATTTTTAATAATTTTTAAATGGCAAACCAGAAATGATCATGTATTCAGAAAAAAAGGGGGGGTAGTTGGGCAAGATTCCAGCAGACAGCCCTGCAGTGCCCTCAACCCAACATATCAAACTGCGTCACTGAACACACATGCAAGCACAGGCACATGCGCGCACGCAAACACACACACACACACACACACACACACACACACACACACAGATTTGCAGGGGCTGATGTTCCCTGGGTAATGTGTCAAAGATTCGAGGAGTCACAGTGATGCCAGGGCCTGCTCTCATTCACAAGCCCTCTTGGGGGAAGGATCCCTGTTGAAGGGCTGGGTGAATTGGGTGAACATATTAGAGACCTGTGGAAAGGCCAGCTCTCTGCAGAGCTGAGCTGGGTCCACTTACATGTGCTCACCTAAGATACTTCCGGGCTAGAAGCACATGCTTAGCAAGAAAGATGCCTGCTCCTGGAATGGATATCTTTTCGAAGACAGCTCTGAGCCCCAAGAATCTGAAATGGTTTGGTTGGATGAGGGTCATAAATCTCTGATACATGAGCAAGGCTCTCTCTCTGCGTCATATGCCATATGCCAAGTCTTAAAAACAGAGGTGTCCAAAAACAAGGTTGACATAAACGTGATAAAATGTCCAGCCCTAGCCCAGGTAGGGGAAATGAGCCAAAGAACATTGGCCTAGCTCAGGAGGGCACTGAGAGTGGATGTTGATCTTTCCTGGGGCAATCAAGTGCCCCTAGAAGGAGGACCCCCCCACCCACCAAACCAACCTGGAAAGCAGGGTCCAGGCTAATTGCAAGGTGGAGCTCCTTAGGGGGATGAAGTAATGCATTTTTGAGGGCTCCCACCTGCCCACTCTCTCCCCGTCTCCTCTTCTCCTATTGCCTCCCTTCCTTCCCTCCCCCCACTCAGTCCTGCCTGGTAACTGAGAACCAGCCTTTTTGCCCCACCCTCTGGATAAAAGCTGGGAGGGGGGAGGGGGAAAAGGAGTCTGCGTCAGTGCTGAGCTTCTGGTTGACTCACCCTAGGGAGGGAGGGGAATGGGGAGAGTGTGGTGCACGTATGACTGGACATGCCTGCGTATGTGCTGGAGAAAGGAAGGCCCTGGCAAGGTGGCCACTGGCAAGTCAGCCACCAGTCGACCAGCATTTACTGATGACTTCTCTGTTTCAGCAAAAATTGTGCAAGTGAAGCTGTGGTTCAAAAGATTCTGGACAGGGTGCTGTCAAGATATGATGTTCGTCTGAGACCAGATTTTGGAGGTAAGCCATGTCCAGACACTAGAGGTCTTTGTGTTAGGTGGAATAGAGCTGAGACACAGCAAGCCAGCCCTACCCTGTAAAGCCATCAGTGGCGCTCCCCAGCTCTACACCTCTGCCTCCACAGCCCTCCTTCCTGACGCTGCAGAGACCTGCCAGGGAGCAAGCACTCCCAGGCTCACAAGCTCCAGGCATTCTGTGCCCCTGGAATTTCTCCTACTTCTTTGCCTTCATATGCCTGAGGCCTTCTGCCCCCTCCACACTCCTTTCCAAAGATGTGGCTGGAGAAGGACTAAGCACAGAAGTGGGTGCGTAGGACACAGCACGCTGTGCCTCTCAGGCTAGAGTTTCTGCTCCATCTCTGGAGAGGACACATTCTTCTACTTGAGTACATTGTTCTTCGGATCCTGGGCACTTGCCCCATTCACCCAGTTGGAAACTGAGGGCATGGTCTTCTCTGTCTAGTGCACTTAACTCACCCAGCCCCGGGCACTTCCACCTTGGCTCCTCCTCTCCTGGTCCATTCAACACACCGCAGTCAGTGTGATCTTTATAAATCCAGCCTGAGCACCTCAGGAACTTTCGATGGTTTTATCTAACCGCCAAATAAAATCCACACTCCTCTGTTTAGCATTCAGATCTCTAGCACAGAGATTACAAATGACAAGGAAACTGACACCCAAACCTCCAGACAGTCTATACATACGTCAGGTTCTCCCTAGGTTTCTCCTTAACCTCCCCCTTAGAAAGGGCAACTGGCCTGGACCACACAGCTTTAAGTGATAAGCAACCTACTCGGACCCCACACCACAGGAGCAGCATTCTCTGGCCCTGGGGACACTGAGAAAACTTAGACCAAGGACAGACAAAAGAAAGAGTGCGTTAAATATGGGTTACTTGCATTCTGGCTCAGAGAATGAACAGAGATGCTAAGCGTAAGAACCCAACTTCCTGCCAGAGGCTGAACTAGATAGATACCCACTCTAAAGGGTTAATAAATGCTAATGTTCACATTCGTGCATGTGAATAGATGTCTTCTGAATACCCTAGCCTCCCAGGAAAGAGTGCACAGCTGGGAGAATTTGGCCTGGGTGGCCACCGGGAAAACCTGGGCGGTAGCCCCTCCCTCTGGAGAGTGAGGGCAGAGGCGCTGCCCAGGATTCAAGGTGAATGTGCTCAGGGAAGCTGGGGAGGAGGGGGCAGAAGGCAGGCTCTCTTGCTGCAAGGGCAGCAGCACCTCTTCTGGGTGGGTTCCCTGAGGGAGAGAGATCTGGGTACGGGAATCCAGGTGTTAGAGCACAGCCAGCACACCCTTGCATGGCATCAGCTTCTAGATCCGTGGCACCAAGCACCAGTGGGTGACAGGGGAGTAGCTACTTCATTTTCTCCTTGCCTCACTCTCACATTTCTCAGCCTAGGTTGACCAACGCCAACCACGTGAGTACACCAAGCACATTCTCCCCACTGTTTCAGGGCCAGGTTGCCATCTCTGCGGGCATCCAGGGCTGGGGCGGGGGCAGGGCCAGGAATCAATCTCTGGGGAGGATTACGCTAAGATTTGTGGGTATGCAGACCTGGAGTATGTAAGAAAAGATGGATCCTTGACTTGATTTCACCAAACAGCACTTGAAGGTGGGAGGGAAAGGGCAACTCAGGACCTTCTAGCATTTAGACAGAAGGGGGCACTACAAGCTCTATGTCTGGTGCTGTTGTATGGAGGTGGGGGTGGGGAGACCTGTTGATGAGACAGTTGGGCCAGGGCATTCAGGGTTTGGGGACCCCAGAACTCCCCGGACAGCCCCCCTGTGTCTGAGGTGAAGTAGAATTTCAGGGCTTAACCTCCTCCCCAGCACACACCCCACATACAGGGGCCTCACTTTAACTATGGTGCAGTTCAAACAGGAGCCTTACTACTTCCTGAGAGTGGGGGGCAATGAGAAGAGGGGGAAAGTTAACAAAGCCACCTCCTTCTGGCCAAGAGAACTGGAACTCTGCAGTGTTGCAAACTGGGCTTCACCTAGCCCAGCACCTGGCATGACATAGGTTCCCTGATGTTGTGGAGTGAAGGAACGAGTGAGACATTTTCACCATGCCTTCATTCGTCTGCTCTTTCTCTGGCACTATAATGGATGCTAGGGAGGAAGAGGAGTTGGGGCAGCAAAGGTTCCAGAAAGGAGAGACACGATTACCACCACCACTTTTCCTGCCTTCCTAAGTCCATGGGGGGACAGTGATGAGATACAGGGCTGAGGCCATCACCCTAGAGATGCCATTTAGACTCTTTATCAGGAAGTTTCTCATTCCCCTCCATTATCCTTTTAGAGATGTGGGTTACCTTACCTAAGTTCTCATCTTGGCCACTGCTAGCACATAAGGTGTCCCCTTTAGGTGGATAAATTAGAAGAAGGTCCCCTTCCTGCACCCCTGTGCAGGGTTCGTGGCTTGGTGAGGGGAATGTGAAATGCATTTCAGCTCCCACTTTCCCCTTCAGCCAGGAGCCCTTTGATAGTCTTCTGGCCTGGCCCTTTAGGGTCCCCAGCATTCCACCCTCATAGGTGGGGTTGCCTGAGTGGTGTGGAATGGTCTAGAGAAGAAGTCCAACACTGGAGGTGGGGTCTAGCTGCCTGGCCCCTCTGGGACTTGTTGCCTGCCTGACACAGCTTCCGTCCTCTAAAGACACGTGGGGGTCCTGAAAGGCAATCATCACATAGCACTTTCCTGGGGCTTGTTCACAACAGCCCTGAATGCTGCAGTCTGGGCTGTGCCCTAATACAGAGGCCCATTTACTTCTCAGCTACCACTCCGACGCTTATTCCCAATAGCGCTTTGCTTGGTGAAGCGTTAGGCTTGGGACAACATTTCCCTCTTTGCAGCTCAGCTTCTGGGCAATCAGCCTGCAGTGAAATCAGCAGGTTGAATTTCAAGGGTCATGTGTGTTTCCCTAGCAGCAGTGTGATGTAATATACAAAGAATGATGGCTTTGCCGTGGGGCTGGGTGTAGACGGGTTGGAGCTGATGAGGGAACAATAAAAATGTATTTGTCCACAGTGTCTTACAGTTTACTACGTATTTGCATATCCGTGGTCACATTTGAGTCCGCCAGTGAGCAGTGCTAACACCAGGGCCTCAGAAAAAAGCTAGGAAGCAGAAACACATTAATACATACACTTACACATTCGGTTGCACTTGCACATTAACGCACAGTCACCCTCACACGTGCACTCACTCACAGGAACACACTCAGAAATTCACTCACACACACAGACACACTCACATGAGCATGATCACACATTCACTTCTGCTCACACATTGGCACGCCAGCACATACCGAACATGCACACGATACACAAATACACATAAATTCACTCACATGATAACACACGCAACACACTCACGTGCACAAATATGTACACACACCCATGCACCCGCATTCACTCACACTCATGAATTCACTCACACGCATTAACACACTCACGCACTAACAGGTAATGTACACAAACACACTCATAAAATTAAGTCACACACATTAACATACCCACCACATATAGTCACACAGCCACATACACACATGAACATACTCACATATTTACTCACACATGAACTGGCTCACGTACCCAAATGCATTCACAGATTTACTCACACACTTTAGCACACTAACACACACAAACATGCTCACACATTCACTCACAAATGTGCTCACATAAAGCACCACACTCAAATTCACTCACACATGATCACACACATTAACGCATATACATACAAACATGCTCACACATTCACTCACACACAAACATGCCCACATATCCAAAACACTCACAAATTCAAAGACATGAAGGCACACATTAACATCCCCACACACACATGTTCACTCATACACACATAAACATGATCACACCTTCACAAACATATGAGCATGCTCACGTATACACAGATTCACTGACATGCTGAACATGTGCACACATATACTGATGTGTACATGCACATTAACATGCTTTTGCATTCACTCACACATGGGCCTTCTCACATACCAGAGCATGCTAATATAGTCACACTTACACATGAACATGCTCATACACACGGACACATCAGACAATCCACAAACATGCTAACACATACTCATGTCAACATAACTAGTTCACACATGTGCACATATTCATGCATTCACTCACACATAGACATGCTCACAAACACAATAACACATCAACAGGCTCACACCGACACTCACACATATTCACTCCCACACACATACATTCAAATACATGCAAACACTCATACATTTGCTGACATAAACAGACACGTTCACACATTCACATACCCAACATGCACATACATTCACTGACCCACAAACACACTCATACATTCCCACATTCATTCCCACTTCCACAGGAACTCACTCATACTTATGGACATGCTCACACATTCAGTCCCACAAAACACAAACATTCACACACGGACATGCTCACATGTTCACTTATGCACAGACATGTTTCACACACACCGACACATTCACCTGCACATGAAAACACACAAATTCACTCACACATGGACCTGCTCACATACATTCATACACACAGCTCACACAATCGCACACAGACACACATGCACTAACACAAACATGCACACACACACAACCGTGAATCTTGTTTAGGGGCTCATTCCTTTCAGTTTTTATCAGGAAATATTTAGAAAAAGAGTGTTTCACCCCTTTATTTCCTCTGTTTTGCCCTCACCCCTTCCTTTCAGCATATCATGGGTCCACCTTGCTCTAAGTGCTTGACCTGCATTAACTATGAGATCAGTGCTATCATTATCCCCATTTTACCCATGAGGAAACTAAGGCTCAGAGAGGTTAGGTGACTTACTCAAGGTCACCCAGCTAACAAGCGTCAAAGCAGGTTCAAAGCCAGGTAGTCTGGCTCCTGAGTCTGTGCTCTTCTCCTTTATTCTACCCTTCATGTCAAACCCTCTCCTGTGTCGTAGGTGCCCCCGTGCCTGTGAGAATATCTGTCTATGTCTCCAGCATTGAACAGATATCAGAAATGAATATGGTAAGTATGTCGGTTCCAGCCATGGGGCTGGAGGCAGGGGTCATGGGACAAGGAGCAGGGTTATAAGCCAATTCCAGCTGTTCTGACCTGTGATAGAACTCACATGAGGAACAAGGTAGATTTTGCAAACTACAGCCACCTGGAATAAAAAAATAAGTTAATCAAACCCCTACATCACACTATATCCAAAAATTCAGTTCCAGATAGATTATACACTTAAAAGTGAAAGGCTTATGAAGATTTTAAAAGACCACATAGCACACTGTCTCTGTGTCTTGGAGTGGGTAAGGATTTCTTTTAAAAGACACAGAAAACACAAACCCTAAAAATAAATACTGGCAACTCCTACTATATTAAAATTCTGTTTAGCCAAAACTCCTGGAACTTCTATTTTGCAAAACAAACAAAACCACTATGACAGGTGTGAAAGGATAAGTTAGAATAGACTGAGATATTTGCAGTGTGGAGGACTGATATTCAAAATATGCCTAATTTCTGTGAGTTAATATGAAGAATATTTTAAAAACAGAAAAATTATCGAAAAATGTAAACAGGAATTTCATTTTTGTGAAGAAACCTAAATAGCAGATAAACATAAGAAACACATGAAAAGATGCTCGACCTTGTTAGTAATGCAAAGTAAAATCACAATGAGAACCCATCACATACTCACCAGATTGGCAAAAGTCAAAAGTCAAAAGTCAGACAGTACCAATCCGTGTTGTTGAGTTGCAAGCATTGGGAACCCTCAGCCACTCTTGACTCTTGGCTCTTGGCAGGGGCATAAACTGTAACTTCCACTTCATCATTTTTGTTTTGTCGTGGTTTGGGTATGTATGGTGTGTTCACCCAATAACATGCATAGCATATTCATCTGTTATCCAGAAATGCAAGTGAACAAATTATAATTACATGTGCCAACCTGAATGAATCTCACAAATAAAATGTTGCGTGAAAGAAGTAGATCATGAATACATGCAGTATGATTCCATTCACATAAAAATTTTTTTTTAAAGTCTAAGCAATGTGTTTTCTAGGAATACATAGACAATGAAACTCTAACAAAAAGTAAGGAAAGTATTAATCATAAAATCTAGGATAGTGGTTACTGCTGGGGGGTGTGGGAAATGTGTTCTAGAAGGGACACTTTGGGGTTTGAAAGTTATTGGTAATGCTCTGTTTCTTAACCTGGATTTTAATTACACAAGGGTCATTTTATTATTCTTTTTTTAAACATTGATGTTTCATGCAGTCGTCTATAGTTGTGATATATTTCAATACACTTGCACACACAGGTGTGCGTGCACACACACACACACATACACAAAGAGGACAGAGCTGGAACAACCTAAATTACATCTGGGATTTACCTTTCTCTCCCCAGGACTATACGATCACCATGTTTTTTCATCAGACCTGGAAAGATTCACGCTTAGCATACTATGAGACAAACCTGAACCTGACCCTGGACTATCGGATGCATGAGAAGTTGTGGGTCCCTGACTGCTACTTTGTGAACGGCAAGGATGCTTACGTGCATGATGTGACTGTGGAAAATCGCGTGTTTCAGCTTCACCCCGATGGAACGGTGCGGTATGGCATCCGGTGAGTCCCCCTAGGGTCCTGGGGATGTCCCACCAAGCTTCCTTCTTCCTACTGAATATCCCACAAACACATTCTAAGGGCCACACAAACCTGTCTTGCATTGGCCCCCCTCACTCATCCTACCCAGTAGCCAAAGTGGAACTTTCAGAGATTCCCGTAAGCACCTTGACTTCTGCTGTTCCTTCTGTCTGGAGTGACCCTTTCCTCCTTTCCGTGAGTTGAAATCTTGCCCACTCTACCTTCGATTACTAACTCACATGCCCTCACATGCTTCTTTAGGAAGCGCGAGTCTCTTCCCGTCTCCGCATTCAGTTCTCGCAAGGGCCTTTCCCATGCTGACACCCTGTGGTTTTCTGACGTGCCGTGCATCTGTTCCTTGTTTAAGTCCTGCCGGGTCTCTTGGTGTCTTTGTCACATACAAATGCCCTGTCTCCTCCCTCCACATGGGTCGGTCCTTGGGTCACACTTCCCTCCACAGCCCTGCAGTTCTCTCACAAGTGGTTGCTTGCCTGGGCTGGGTTCACTTTTTCCTTCCTTTTTGTTTTCCTTTACAGACTCACCACCACAGCAGCTTGTTCCCTGGATCTGCATAAATTCCCTCTGGACAAGCAGGCCTGCAAGCTGGAGGTGGAAAGCTGTATGTTCACCTCCTATGGCCTTCCTACCTGGGGCTGTGGCAATCGGGAAACCAAAGGCAGAATTGACAGTGAGAGGGGCAGCACATCTCTACACGCCCTCCTCCTCCCCACTCTCTCTGTCCTACATACGTGGGTGATAGAAATAAAGAAAGACAGATGGTAGATACCTGATGATGGGTGATTGATTGGCTGACTGATAGAGGTGTATATATGGCATCTGGGAGCGGATGGCCTTTAGGGTATAAGTTGTCCCCTTGGGAAGTGGCACCTACTATTGGGAAATTGTGCACAAGCTAGTGGGTACGAGTTTGTAGAGTGTCTTTGCTGTGCTTTCCTTTCTGGCTAAGAAACTCCAAAGTGAGGGTTCTCTTTCCCCAGTGCTCAGATTCAGCAAAGCATAAAGGAGCCCCCAAAATGGCAAGTTCCAACCATCCTTTGGTTTTCACACTGCTCTGGTGTGAAATCTGCCTGTGCCCATTTTCTGAGACTTTCTGTTTCTCTCCCCTTTGCAGATGGATACACTGTTGAAGACATCATGTTATTCTGGGAAGACAATGGGAGTGCCATCTACGTGACTGAGAAGCTGCATATCCCTCAGTTCGCTTTCCTGGGAAGGACGATTACTAGCAAGGAGGTGTATTTCTACACAGGTGGGTCCCACCCCTTCCTTCTCTCCTGTCTCTTGTCCCCTTTGCACTCCCATAAACTCCCAGTGGCCTCTGCCTTTGACCCCTACACTCTCTGCTGCCTCCCTTCCTATTTCCCACTGGTTCTGCACACCTTCCAGGCCCCCTTAATAAAGCCCCAACAGCCCACCCTGTGCAAGTGAGGAATGGGTGTGGAAGCACTTGGCCCGGTTGACCACATTCTGCAAGTATAAAGGATTCATGCTCCCCTCAGGGCTGGCCTCTCACCCTCCATCTATTTACAGCTTGGAGCCATCTCTTGTCTCTCCCATTCCCAAATTTCAGCTAACATGGAGCAAGTGAGAAAGGAACGGGGAGAGAGAAAACTTGCTATGCCACATGGGCTTGCTGAGATGTGCCATTCTCACTGGCCTTCTCAGGCTGGATGCCTGTGGATGGAGAATTAGAGGCTGAACTGCCCATCGGTCATCCCCCGTCCAATGTGTGCCTCTCCACCCTGCAAATCCCCTGAGCCCTGCCACCCTGACATCAGTGTGTCTCCTTGCCAGGTTCCTACATGCGCCTGATACTCAAGTTCCAGGTCCAGAGGGAAGTCAACAGCTACCTTGTGCAGGTCTATTGGCCTACGGTCCTCACCACTATTCTCTCCTGGATATCGTTTTGGATGAACTATGATTCCTCTGCAGCAAGGGTGACAATTGGTAGGTCTTATCTCCATCCCAGGGAGGAACATAGGTTGTCTTCCTCAGAAAAAAAAGTCGAGAGGAAGGAAGTAGTACCTGGCACAGTGTGTGACTGCACACACAAGGAAGCAAGGGCTTTTCCAGCAGGCATCTGTGTAGGTGCTCAGCCAGTCCCCAGGGGAGAGACTGACATTGGAGACAGGTGTGAAAAACACATTAGAGTTGGAATCTTGGTATGTTGTGCCCAAAGTACCAGAATTCATTATTTGTTGAGTCCATAAGTAAATGGACAAGTCACAAATTTAGATCAGAAATACAATACAATAAACATTGATTTAATCAAGGTATCAGAATGCCTTACCAGGCAGCAGGGCTTCAAGAGGAGCTGCCCTGAAGGAGCCTCTAATGTGCCCCAAATCCAGGTCTGGTTTCTCTTTCACCATCTTTGGGGCAGACTCCTCAGCCTCCTTCTTCAGGAGATCATTCTGGACTAAACCTTTGTATTTGTGTAATATTTTAGGGTTCACAAAATTTTCCCAGGGACTAAAGGAAGACGAAAGGGGAAGGGGCCATCACAGGGCAAGGGGGGAGTGACTAAAGGTGTTAATCGCTGAGAAGCCATGGCTGGGGATTTGGAACTTGACCGTAAGAGTAATGGGAGGTCATGAACCACTGAAGCCTAGGCTGGGCCTAAAGATGGGGGAGAAGGAACAAAGTGAGCGCTTTGCAAAGGCACCCCCCGGCCCAGAGAGGTGGAGGCTTTTGCTGAGGGCCCTCCTCACCCCAGAGATGGCCAGGGGCCCAATGGCTTGCCAGGAATCTCAGCCACCAGAGGAGACTAAGTCTGTGCTGTTCTGTTTGTAGGTCTAACTTCGATGCTCATCCTGACCACCATCGACTCTCATCTGCGGGATAAACTCCCCCACATTTCCTATATCAAGGCCATCGACATCTATATCCTCGTGTGCTTGTTCTTCGTGCTCCTGTCCCTGCTGGAGTATGTCTACATCAACTATCTTTTCTACAGCCGGGGACCTCAGCGCCATCATAGGCGACGCAGGAGGCCACGAAGAGTCATTGCCCACTACCGGTACCAGGAAGTGGTGGTGGGAAACGTGCAGGTTTGACTTTTTGACTGACAATCAGCTTTCCCTGAGCACCTCTCGAGCCCCGGCTTAGCGCTTTTGACCCTTTTGCATTTCTTAGTTCGTTTAATCCTCACACACACACACACACACACACACCCCACATGCACACACACACACACACACACACACACACATGAACAAGTAACAAGGAAGTAGGACTGTTTATCATCACTCCTTTATAGATGATCATTGTCCAAGGTTACAAAGCAAGTAAATGGCAAGGCAAAATTTCTCCAGACCTTTGGACCAAATCTAGTCCACTTTGCATGCATCCAGGGCAGGCAGTGAAGCTGGAAGGGAAGATGGGCACAGGGAGGCTGAAAGGAAGATAGACACCAGAGAGGCTGGCCTGCCTACCCCTCCTTCTTTGGCACTTCAGACTCCCAAGGCAGTGCTGAGGCTTTTGCTGTGGGCAGTACGTTAATGTCCAACAACATCCCTCCTCCTTTGCAGAGAGCCCAGCCCTGCCTGCCTGAGCAGGCATCCATCCACCACACAGTGCTCCCGAGGGAGCAGCTGCCCCCAGGGAGACATCGGCTTCGCAGCCGCCATGGCCTTCCCTTGCATGCTGACAGCCTCTTGGTCCTGTTCCTCAACCCCTTGAACACCAGAGACCCCAAGAGGAGATGGCTCTGTCTGTCAAAGAGATCGACAGTAACAATGCAAGAGCTGATGAGGAAAGCCCCTTCCCTCCTCCCTCCCCCAGTGCATAGCCACCTAGGCCCCATGAAACTGATCAGCCTATCCATTATCTCCTCAAAGGATGGCCTGATTATCGTGGAAGACGGAGTCAGCTCTCTTCCCACCACCTCAGCGCAGGCCCCCCTGGCAAGCCCGGAAAGCCTCGGTTCTTTGATGTCCATCTCCGAGCAGGCCCAGCTGGCCACCTCGGAAAGCCTCAGCCCACTCACTTCTCTCTCAGGCCAGGCCCAGCTGGCCACTGCAGAAAGCCTGAGCGATCTCCCCTCCACCTCAGAGAGGGCCTGCCTCAGCTATGGTGTTCGCTTAAATGGTTTCCAGAATGACGACAGTGTTATTCCTACCGAAATCCGCAACCGTGCTGAGGCCCATGGCCGTGCTGAGACCCATGACTCCGAAGACTCTAATGGGAGCTTGAGCTCAGATGAGAGCCAGGGCCGTGGCCCCAGTGGGCGGCCCATGCTTCACCGTGGCCAGGGATGTGTGCAAAAAGCCAACCGTGAGCTTGATGAGATCCATAGCTTACATGATGACGTCAATGTTGAGAGCAGCTGCCTTGGCCTTGAGGAGCAACTCAAGTGTGATGCTGATAGTATCTGGAGCCTGGATGATGATGAGCTCATGGCCAGTGGCCCAGAGAAGGACAGTAGCTCAGAGTCTGAGGAAAGTGCCCCCCCAAGCCCTGGGTGCGCCTTCACTGAAGAGTTCTCCTTCGATCTCTTTAACCCTGACTACGTTCCTAAGGTTGACAAATGGTCCCGGTTCCTCTTCCCTCTCGCCTTTGGGTTGTTCAACATTGCCTACTGGGTGTACCATATCTATTAGTCCCCCGCTGGCCACAGAGCAGTAGGGACACTGTGCTCTGCTCCTTTATAGCCTCTTTTGGTTTTATTTTTCCCTCTCTCCTTCATTCATTTTATTTTGTGGCTTTTTTGGGCAATCTAATCAGTTCAACACTTCTCTTTATAAACATGAGGTGGAGAGTGATTGGAAAGCGTGTATTCTGGCTGGAAAGGAAGGGACTGAAGAGGAGTTGGAGGTAAAGAGCACATTGATTTCCTTTCCTGCTAGAAGGCGCTCACCTTTTCAAAGACTTCTCACAGCTAGTAAGCATGGAAAAGACCCTGGAAATGTTTAGGGGATGGGGGGAGCCAGGTTTGGGGACAGGTGAAGGATCTAAACCTTGCTCACAAACATTTCTGGGGGCTTTTCTGTCCCCCTGAGGTATCAAAATTTCTTTTTCATGACTTTTTTTCTTCTTTTTTTTTTTCTTCCTAGGGATTACAGACCTTGCTCACCCTCTGATTAGGGCTTTATAGGAAAAAGTCAAGCTGGGTTGGGCTGGGGTGCACAGGGGAAGGGCTAGCCATGGCTTGGAAGTTCAGGGAACTAGCCATGGGAAACTCGGAGAGCATTTGTAAGTGCCTTTTCCCACTATTTTTGTCATATTTAGAATGTGGCATGGTGGTGCGGGGTTGGGAGGGGAATGTAGGTGGGTGAGGCTGCAGAGCGAGACGTCAGGGTAAGTGACAGAGCACACACCCAACAGGAGCTTGCAATGGGACAGGTGGCAAGGCCAAGTTGGAGATGACACAGTTGAGCTAGCCTCTTTGGAGGAACTGGAACTTCTCTTGCCTATATTTCTGCTTCAGAATGCCTGACACTAGAGACTTAATACATCTGTCTAAGTTAGGAGTTCGCTTGCTATCAGATGCTGAGTTGATCACTAATCACAGAGTAAGCACTTGGTGAATAAGCACCAGGGTTAGGAAAGTTTAGACTTGAGATTTCACTGTCTGACCTAGACTAGCAGATGCACATCTACTGTAAATCTATATACTAATCCTTTCTATTTGTCTAGTGCATAGTGTCAACAAGCTCACTGACCCAACACATCACTGAACCCTCACAGGAGCCCCGCGAGCCAGGAAAGGCAAAGCACATTGTTCCCAGTGTTACAAGGAAAACAAATGGAGCTTATATACCGTGCTTGAGAGCGTGCAGAGAGTGAGTGGTAGAGCCACCCCACTTGCTCTTCCTTCTCCTTGTCCTCCTAACTCTCTAAACCAAAGCATTCCCCTTTCTTTTCTCCCCTTTGCAAAAGGGGGTACTCTGGCAGAGTCTGCCTCCCTATCAGGCCCCCAACCTTACTGTACAGTACCTGGGGTGTCTCTGCAGGAACTGGCTCGTGACCAGCCAATGAGTGTGAAGCAAGCAGATGGAGAACATGGGCACTGCCCACCCAGCAGGGCCCCTAATGGAAGTAGGATTGGCCTGCACTCCAACTTGCCATGCAGCTCCACCTCATTGATGGAGGCCGTGAGGGAGTGAGCTTCACCAAGCACTCAACCTGTACCCCCCTTTCTCCTTCTGAAGCCTCTCCTGCAACCCCTCACCCCTCTACCCACCTACCTTTAAGTATGCTTCTGTGTTTGTGTTTCCTTGTATATCTGGATGGGTTCATATGCATCAAGATAGGTCTATGTGCACTTACAACCATTTGAGAAGCTGTATACTGCTGTGACTATCAGTGTAACTCTATATTGGTATGCATAGAGGTGTGTGTACAACAATGTGTGGATGTGGTGCATCCCCATGAAAGTGTGGCTTATGTATGTGTGTGCTTGTGTGTATACATATGGGTGTATGCTGAGTGTGTGTGTATAAGTGCATGTCTGCACACCTGTGTTTATCTGGTTTGAATGAGTGTGAAGCAAATATACCTGACAACATATATATTCCCTGTTGGCGGCCCTTCTAGAACCACCAGAATTCCTTTGGCCTGTTCCCACATGGGGGACGCCCTTTGACTGCGCTGGTTAACTGACTGTTTCTTTCCAATTCCCTGTTCCAGGGAGTGGCGTCTCCTGGTCCTCATCCACTCCTTATCCCCTCCGTTCACCCATCTGTGCTGTCTCCTGGACAGAAGAGCCAGAGGAAATGAATGTAGTCCTAAGGAGTGGTAATTTAGTGCCTTGAGGTGTGAAATGCTCAGTCCTTAAGATCAGCTACAAGTGCAGAGCATTTTGCCTTGTTCTGGGAGGACATGTTTGGGAGTCACAGGCTGCGGGGAGGGCCTGAACGATACAGTGAGAATAGAAGCATACTGCAAACAATGGGGTGGGAAGGCCAGCAAACTGGACAGGGTGTTGTCTGTAACCTTTATTCCAATTGCCTTGTAAGCCTGACACATGTGGCAGCTGGTGGTAGACACAGGCAGGCAGGTGATGTAAAGAAGCCCCCAGGGCATTTCCTGGAATGGCTGCAGGCATGGACTGTGGTGGTGGCCCATTCGGGCACAGAAAACACTTTAGTAGCCTATCCTGGGATGGCTGTTGGCTGCCGGACTCCAGCAACAGGCCCCAAGTTCCACCTTGGACTTAGAGTCTGGAACTCTCCACTTCCACCCTTCCAGGGAAAGCAATAGTCAGAGGGGAGAGAGGGAAGTGCAAAAGTGCCCTAAGGACTTCCCGCCTCAGTGGGCCCATCTTGTTGTCTCTTCCTCCCTTCTGCACAAGCATAGAGCCTCTCACACTTACACACCCACACAGACACGCACCATCACCCATGTGTGCAGACACATGCAGGGGGCACTCACCTTTATCAGTATATACCTATACACACCCAGACATGCACACGCTCACATATGGGCACACTTAATCACATGCACAATCACACATGCACGCGCACGCGCACGCGCACACAGCCTCCACACACACACACACACACACACACACACACACAAATCTTGTAGGACAGTTACAATCAAGAAAGTTGCCACCAGACTAAGATTCCCTCTTTATTTTTGGACACCCCACAGAGATCCAGGTTGACGGGGGAGCAGTAGCCTCATGTCTGAAGCTCCCCACATGGCTGTAGAAAGGCTGGCTTCCTGGAGGCTAAGCCTTGCTTGGTTGACTTGGATTTGGGTCTCCAGGACCCTGGTGGGTTTCGAGCCCTGTTGGGGGATAGCAATTGATTTGAGATGCAGTCATAAAGGGAGATTGGAGCAGTAGGAACAAAAAGAGGGTTTTAAGATGTGTCTGGTAGCAATGCACACGAAGGCTTCACAGCACAGAGGAAGGGCAGAGAGGCCAGTTGTAAATATCTCTATAAATCCACATAGCTAGATATAGTGTTATACCTTACAAAGAATATCTTGCCCTAATGTGCTGCAATGAGAGTAATTGAACTCTACTGCGACTCATACTCTGTAGGTTAAGTGTCAATGTGAGGTGGAGGTTTGGCAATGACACCTTTTCAGGAACTTAAACCTTCTGAGTTTGCCATGGATTTGTTCGTTTGAGCCTGAAAATTGCCAGATCTCCCCTTGTCAGGTCCTGTATGTGGTCTGTTGTCTGTGTCATTGAGCCTCATCCCCAGCTGTCCCCAGCCCCTCCCCAGCTGTGCAAGCCCCCACCTCCAGCTGACTGCCTCCATCCCTTCCCTCTCCTCTCCTCACACCAAGTAACTCTGGAAGTGCAGTGTCCAACTGGGTACTGCTGGGGTGCAGCCCAGAGTCTTTCTCAACCCCAGCCAGCCAAAGAGCGCTTGGTAATTTGGAGCTTCGGCAGCATCTCGTATGAAGCGACCCCCACTTTGCTCCTCTACCCACTTTCCCACCCATCCACTTTCCCCCTGGAATCCCTTCTGTACCACTACCACAAGAAGGACACCCCCGTCTGTCTCTCCAAAGTGTCAATTTGTTGTGGGGATATGTGACACGTTTCCTAGCAAGTTCTTGCCCTTTCCATGTGCCACTGTGGGGTGCCTTTGCAGGTCATGGACGATCTTTAATGGAGCTTGTCAAATGTATTCTTACAATTCATGTCATCTTGTTAATAGCAGGGCTACAAAGTCTTTGCACATTTAGAGCTGAGTTTTGCTGAGACTGTGGCCGTTCCTAATGAGGGCTCATTATTCTGTATATACAAGAACTAACCCTTTGAGCTATTAACTAATGAATACATTCACTAAGCTATCCACCTGCATGGTACCCTGCTGTGGTGATGAGCAGTAACTTTCTAGCTATTCTATAGCCAAACTTCAAAGGAAATCATGACTTGTCTTACAAAAAGTGCACTATGTTCATGTCTGTTGTATAGTGTCCTGTGATCAAAATGAAATCTATATTATCAGTGTTGGGTTTTCAGGGGAGGGAGAGGGGAGAGTGTTAATGTATCTCTCTGATATACTTAAATTATGAAATAGCCCCAGCTGGTCACGGTCACTTCTATTGACTCAATTTGCATGAGACTTTGTGCCCACCATCTTGCCGGACTGTGTCTCCAGGGTCAGTAGTCATCAGCAGAGTTCAAGGTGCCTGAGTTTAGCACAACTGGCCATGATGCCTGACATCGGGCAGTGCCAGAAGATTCTTCAGAGCACAGCCAAGTCAGTGACACTCTGAAAGCAGATGAAGTACAGTAAAATCACACACACACACACACACACACACACACACACACACACACACACACACACGGGTCTTCAGAAGTGGTGCTGGGCCCAGGCAAGTGAAAACCAAGAAAAAAGAGGAGGACCAAGACCCAGCTGCTCTGGATGGCCTGACCCAAAAAGGGGGCGCAAAGTACCAGAGCCTCAAGAGATGACTGGGCACCTTCTTTGCCCTCATTGAATGTACATTTTTGCGTGAAAAAGACTTTGACCAGTGCGGACTGCAAAAAAATAAAACATAAAGATAAAATTATGCTTCTGAAAAATATACTGAAATAAAATATTGTAAACAGCCAAAAGGGAAAAATAAATATGTATAATGACAAGCACTCTGCTGGGTCATTGTGTCTCCTCTCTGTAGGATTACAAAGTGTTGCATGGGACATCTGTCCAGACTCAGGAAGCCTCTGGCTTCCATCCCTCACCATGGCCTTCCCGCGGCTTTGCACATCGACCTCCTCATGCCCCAGGACATTTGAAGCCATAGTTTTCAAGACGAGGGGAATTAGCAACAGCACAAATGAAATTAGTTCACACTTTTGAACGGGCCATTCCTAATCATTTGAAACTAAAAATTTTAAAACAGAACAAGCCATTGTGGTGCCAAAATACAAGGTAGACATTTAGTTCCATTTTATAGAGTAAGGGGAGTGGGGAAAGCCATCTTTATAAAGAACAAAATTGTTTTCAAAATCTCCTTTGCCGACGTGGATGTGCAGAATAGAGAGCAAGAAAGCCTTGTGAGAGTGGGAATAGAGCATGCTCAGGATTAAAAACGTTTGCAGAGTCACATTCAAATGTCCTGCAGTGGTACAGGGAGTCCTTGCCCACATTCCTCCGTGCATCTCCAAGCACCTTTTGATGAAAACCCTGGAGTTGCAACAGGAACCCTAGCCCAATGATGCTTTGTGGTCCCTTTTGTGCCCCAAACAGGCCAGGAGTGCCGTGCAAACCCCCCCTGCAGAGGCCGCTTTGCTGCTCCAAGCTGGGACGTATACAAGATAGAAAAGTTTCTCTGATAGCCCTTCTTCTCCAGTGTTCTGACTCCTGTCAGCAGCCCCTGGCAACACGCCCTGTTCTCCTGGCTCCCCCTAGTCTCCTTCACTGGACTCGGGATCCCAACTCCACTTGCCCACTAAGACCCGACCCAAGGCCTCCTTGGCTGCAGAGAAGCCCACTGCAGAGCACATACTACTCAGTGCCTCCCTCACCAAACACTGCACCCGGGAGCCCTTGCTGGGCCCGCCTTTGCAGTGCAGTCAGCTCCATGTGACCTTCCCACAGATTCCACTGTGACCCCAAGAGGCAGAAATCTCCCCTTCAACTCCTAGCAGCTTTCCTGCTGCTAAAAGCTTACCATGCTGGAGGGGTCACAGGTACATGCAGAAAGAGGAGGTACAGCTGGGGTGTGGGGAAGAGTTTTCTCACAGCCGGGACCTGCCATGAGTGGCTGCGTGCTCTTCTGCTGCCTAAGTTGTTGCAGACAAGCAAGGTTCAGAAGGCAGCCACAGGTGGAGTGTGTGGCACTTGGATGGGCCTGACACTGACAAGACTACTGTCACTTGCTGCCTGCATGACTATACAACTACCCCAAGGGCAGGGATGAGAGGAGCGGAATGGGATTCCCCACTTCTCAGCTTCACTAACTCTTGGGGTGAAGGAGCCCTTACCAGCTTCTTCCCAGCTCTGGCATGCTTCCCGGGGCCCCTCAGTGCTGCCACGGTGCTGCTTACCCAATTCAAGCGCTCCTCCCAATCGGAGTCTCAAGGGTGGGAGAGGACAGGAATTGGTAAGGTATACAAGACCGAGGAAGGTTTGGTTTATTTCTTAATAACTTTAAGTTTATTTTTATGCTTAACAGTAATAGGGGATAAGAGACCTATTTGCCATGGCACTCCAACAAGTTTCCATCCAATGGTCTGGAAGCTGCTCAGGGACTGCACAGGCAGTCAGTGTCAGAATTAGAACATGAACTTTTCCAATGGCCAACCTAAGATTTGCTGCAACAGAATCCAGTTCTGCATCCTCGACTCCAAATTTCTCAATTTCAGTTTCTTTCCCCACATTTTTCTCTCTTGGAGTTTGTCTCTTTTTTATGTGTCCAACCAAGTATACAGACCCAAATTACAGCTGTAAAAAGTCAAAAAGGCTAGAAAAGAGAACCTGAAAGAAGTGATATCTTCCAAGGTAGTTTTCTCAAGGAGAAACAAAGGGGGCAGACACACATCAGCTTCTTAGAAAGTCTCCCTCTAGTGTCACTTGGGGAAAAGAGGGTAAAAATTGATGGGAGATAATGGACTCTGCTGTCCTTCCCCACCTCACTCCTGTCTGAAATACTCTGTGTGGCCTTGGGCAAGACCCTATTCGTTTGGGAGCCTCCTCCAGTCCTCTCCCAGCTAGCCAGCTCACCCTGACCTTAGGCCAGGTACACCCCTCAAAGCTCTGCCCATTTGGGAAAGATTTTTCCTTGCCACTCTCTTTCAAGAGAACTCCCTAGTATGACTGAGATGCAGTACCAGCCATTTTCAGCTTGTACCTTTCCCCCCCTTCAGCTGGCCATAAATGACCCTCCATATGGCCATAGATGCAGGGTGGGGAAGGGGTGCTGGTGCCACTGTGCTGGGTGATATGGGGGCCTAAGCTATTTGTTCATACAGTTACTCATGCCCTCTGGTCCTGCTCAGACTGGAACAGGCTGGCACTGTCCTCCCTGCTACTCCCAGTCATTGAATGGGAACAGCCCCAGGGGAAGCACGGCCTCTGCACAGACACAGCTGGGGCTGACAAGTAATGCTGCCCCCCGACAGCAGGTTTTCTTACTGGAGACCTGAGAGACACACCTCCATTGCCACAACACAAACATACCTTTCTATTGCTAATGTTGGTCTGCCTCTTGCAGTACAAAATGTTTCACCTAACCAGAGACCCTCTCCTGTTACGCCAGCTAGATATGGGCCACGGCTCAAGGAGACTTCCCATCCTGACACACTCTCCATAGGGGAATATGTGGATTCTTTGGCGGGAAAAATGAGAATTCAACCATCCTCTCCAATAAGTAAAAAGGAGTCTGCCCCATCGCACCACCAGACAATGGCTAACTACATGGAAATGCCCAATTTGGTATTGGATAATCAGTCAGGACAGGCTAGGTGCTGCTGTGGTGACAATCTCAAAATCCCACTAACTTAACCCAAGAAATGTTTATTTTCTTCTCACGCTGTGTGTCTAATTCAGGTCACCAGGGGAGCTTCTGCTCATTGTAGTCATTGATGTGTGCTTCTGCAATCTTCATAGCAGGGGGACAGAAACGTAGCAGGGCTTGCACTAGTAATTAAATGCTGCTGTCAGAAGGGAAACACCTCACTTACACTCACAATTCATTAGCTAGAACTAATGACTTTGACCCAACTATAAGGAGCCAGGATATTTAGCTTGCTGTGTACCCAGGAAGGGTGGAGCATTTATCATTGAAGAGTACTGATAACAACCATACGTAGTTTCCCTTGATCTTTGAAGGGATATTGCTTGCTCTTCTTCCCACTTTGAGGTACTCATGCCCCCCTTTTCTTTTTTACTGTTACGCATACATAATAGTTGTATATCTCTATAGGATACCTGTGATGTTTTGATACAGGCATAGAATGTGAATTAATCAAATCAGGGTAATTGGGGCTTCCATCACCTCAAGTATTTATCATTTCTTTGTGTTAGAAACATTCTAATTCTACTATTCTAGCTATTTTAAAGCATACCCTAACTTATTGTTGATTATAGTCACTTTGTTGTGCTATGAAATATTGTTCATTCTATCTAACCATCTAACTACATTTTTGAATCCATTAATCATCCCCACTTTATCCCCACTCCTCACTACCCTTCCCAGCCTCTGATAACCATCATTATACTCTGTGTTTCCATGAGATGTTTTTAATATTTAGCTCCCACATATGAGTGAGAACACACAAGATTTGTTTTTCTGTACTTGGCTTATTTCACTTAACTTAATGTTCTTCGGTTCCATCCATGTTGTTGCAAATCTCAGGCCCTCTTTTTGCAGCAGTCTTCTCATTTTTAACCTTGACACATAAGCCATCATCATATGCTAAATTTCCAAAATACTGCTATTCTACCTTGGGTAGTGCACAGAAGGAGCTCCAGGCAGTCATTCCCCTCATCCCTTCCCCCCAAGGAAAGGAAAAACAGCCCTTTTGCTATTTCTGATGGGCTGCAATACCAAAATCCCAGAGGTCACAAGGGCCAGGAGTGAAACTCGGACCCCAGCTGTCTCCAGGTACGGGAGCAGAGCTTTATTGTGTAAGCTTTCCACCTTCACCTCTAAGGTTGTGTATTAGTCAGGGTTATCCAGAGAGACAGAACCAATAGGCTGGATAGACAGATAGATATAGATATAAGAGAGGAGATTTATTAAGGGAATTGGCTTATGCAATTATGGAGGCTGAGAAGTCCCACAATAGGCCGTTTGCAAGCTGGAGAAACAGGGAGCCAGCAGCGTGGCTCAGTCCAAGTCTGAAGGCCTTGCAACCAGGGAAGCAGATGGTATAACTCTCAGTCCAAGGACAAAGGCCCAAGACCCCAGAGCAGATGCTGGTGCAAGCCCAAGAGTCCAAAGGCCAGAAAGCCTGAAGTTCTGATGTCAAGGGCAGGAGAAGAAGGGTGTCCCAGCTCCAGAAGACAGAGAGAGCAAATTTGCCTTTCCTCTGCCTTTTTGTTCCATCTGGACCTCAGCCAATTAGATAATGCCCAGCCACATTGGGTGAGGGCAGATCTTCCTTACTAAGTCCACTAAATCAAATGCCAATCTCTTCTAGAAACACCTTCACAGACACACCCAGAAACAATGCTTCACCAACTGTCTGGGTATCCCTTAACCTAGTCAATTTCACATCTAAAATTAACCATCACAAGTTGTATATCCTATTCTGCCTACAAGAAAGGCTAAAGCACCCAAGACACTAAAGCCGAAGCTGAGGAAGAAAGCAAACTCCACAACAGCTGAATTGGTCCTGAACAGAGTGGATCTGGAGATGACCCAAGCCTTCAGTGAAATCTCTCACAAAACCGTAAGTCAACCTCTTCTGGAGTCTTGGCATTCCTGAATTCTTCCGAGGCCTCTGTCAAGAGCAAGGGCATCCGAAAGGAAGTATGTGGAGCAGAGGTGGGGGCGAGTGTTGATCTGGGCCACCAACTACCCTTGGGTAGATGGAATAATCAAGATGGTGTTCTCCCTCCTACAGGGTCCCTCGGCCCATCACCCTGTGGCTCCATTTTGGATTACCCCATTCTCATTCAAAGACTGACCGCCAACCTAAAGCCTTTCAAACCAGGAGCTCCAAATCCCATTTTAATCCCATTTTAATTGTGGAGGGTCTTCACTAAGACACTTCAGCAGCACACTTCCCCAGACTGCTGGTAGTTCATGTGCTGGTTGGGGAGGCCCCCCAACTGGTACCTCTGGAGGCCCCCGGACCACTTGGATTGAGTTCAATGTCATCCCATGATACTTACCCTCTCCACATTTACAGTACCTCTGACCGCAGGAAGGAGAGATACCCTCCTTTGCTCCATCAAGTACTCCAAATCCTATTAGCAGGGCCGTGCAGAGAGGGATTTCTGCAAAAGAGCAGGATCTGTAGTACACCTTGAAATGAGCCAAACACAGAGAGTGGCCAAAGACCCCAAGCCCCTCCCTCCATCAAGAGCTCTCATCCAGGTGAGGAGGGAGGCAGTACTCTGCTCCCATCATATGTGGACAACCTGGAGTTGCCTCTAAGCCATTAAAGGCCTCCTGGGCCTGGTCAGGGTGTCAGTCCAACATCCCTTGTCAGGAGTCTCTGAAATCGTACATCAAGTCATACTTATTGGAGCGCCAGGGCTCTAGTGGCCAGCAGGGGTTGCTGCGGGAGGTGGAATGAACAGATCATTGGTCCAGGTAGCTTTCTCCCAAGCTGCCAGTAGCCACCAGGTCCAGCTCTTTGAAAATGAAGGCCCATGAAGGTAGCAAGGCCATCTGTGTCAGAGACAAGGAGCAGAAGGAGCTGCCATTTCCTCTCTTTCTCCCCAACTCATATCATCTCCATCCCTTCTGGTACTGAATGATGTCCCCAAACTCTTTCAGTCCTTTCCCCTCCAGCATTATCAACGCCCTACTTGACCCACAATGCTAGGTTCATTTAACTATTCAATATAGTTTTGTGTGTTTTGAAATTTTTTATAACAACAATTTAAAAAGTAGACCTTTAATCCTTCTGCAACTGATTCTTATATAGCTTCAGAAGAATTCCAGTTGCATTTGGTTTTCTATATGGAGATCCAGTTGTTTCACTGTCATTTATTAAAACTACTGTTTTTCTCCACTGTTCTGCAGTTGCACCTTTTTCGTAAATCAAGAGTCCATATATAAGCATATCTGTTTCAAGAGTACACTATTTCCATTGATCTGCTTGTCAACCACTGCACACATACCACAAACTTAATTACTCTAACATTTTAATAATTCTTACTCATCTGGTAGAGTAACTAGTTTTATCTTCCTCTATTACTTCCAGACTGTCTTGGCTATGCTTGGCCTGTTGCATGCCAATTTAAATATTAGAATCATTGGGTCACATTTCACACAAATATGCACATAAACAGACATATTCACCCACAAAGCCTTTGGGATTTTTTATTTAGATTGCATTCAATCTGTAGATTAATTAAGGAGAATTAACATATTTATACAACTGAATCTTCATATCCATAATCATATTATACTTTATTTTTATTTAGGTGTTTATTAATTTATCTAAACAATATTTTTATATTTTTCCATACAGTTCTTAAACGTTCTTTGACTAGATTTACTCTTCAATATTTAATATTTTGGTATGATAGGTTACAAGCCACATTTTGCTTACTTTCATTTTCATTTTATACTATTTGTTGCTGCAGAAACAAAGTTTACTTTTTGTATATTGATGTTATACTAAGCTACCTTTACATTCACTTTTTTTGATTGAATAGTTTAACCTTAGTTCTTTTGGATTTTCTTCACACACAGTCTAATCATCTGTTAATCATGGACACTTTATTTCTTATTTTAAGATTGCTATCTCTTTTATTTCTTCTGCTTCCCATTACTGCACTGGACAGTATCTCCATCAAAATATTGAATAGAAATTGTAATAGGAGGAATCCTTGTCTAAGTCCCAGTTTCAAAGCAAAAGCTTTCAACTTTTCCCCATATATATATGATGTTTGCTGTAGGTTTTTCATACATATCCTTTATGTAGTTGACTAACTTTCTTTTTTTTCCATTTTTAACAAGCTTTTTATTTTAGAATAGTGTTGGATTTACAGAAAAATTGTAAAGATAGTACAGAGAGTTCCCACATGGCCCACACTCGGTTCCCCCTATTAATTAACGTCTCTTAGTGTGGTGCATTTTTTACAACTAATGAACCAATAGTGATAAAATGTTATTAACAAAAGTCCACACTTTCTTTAGATTTCCTTAGTTGTTACTTAATGTCTTTTTTCTGTTCCAGGATCCTATCCAAGATTCTACACAGTATTTAGCCATTATGCCTTCTTAGACTCCTCTTGGCTATGACAGTTTCTCAGGCATTCCTTGTTTTTGATGACCTTGACAGTTTTGAGGAGTACTAGTCAGGTATATTGTAGGATGCCCCTCTCTTGGAATTTTGCTGATGATTTTGTCATGATTAGATTGGTAGTATGGGTTTGGAAAGGGGAGGACCACAGAGGTAAAGTACTATTCACATGACATCACATCAAAGATACATACCACCAACAATGACTTATCACTGTTTTTTTTGTTCGTTTGTTTCAGAATGTTATGGGGGTGCAAATGCTTTGGTTACATATACTGCCTTTGCACAGCCAGAGTCAGAGCTACAAGCATGCCCATCCCCCAGATAGCGCACTGCACCCGTTAGGTGTGAATTTACCCATCCCCTCCTTCCCGCTCCCACCTGCCCAACACTTATCACTGTTGATATCAATCTTGATCACCTGGCAGAGGTAGTGTTTTTCAGACTTCCCCACTGTAAAGTTACTCTTTCCCCCCTTTTCCACACAGTACTTTCTTTGGAAGGAAGTCACCATGCCCAGTCAACACTTAAAAAGTATGGAGTAAATGATTTGTAATTCTTCTGCACAGGAGATTTGTCTATTCTCCCCATTTATTTATTCAGTCATTTATTTATCAGCATAGACTCATGGATATAAATTTTATACCTTGAGGGAGAGGGTGGGGTGGAAAAAATTTTTATACTTTGAGAAATATTTCTTTTTATTGGGAATGCATGTTGGTTTTTATTAAATATAATTATGTATAAATTTACTGTGATCAGGGAAATGAAAATTAAAACCACAATGTGATACCATCTTACTCCAATTAGAATGGCCATTATTAAAAAGTCAAAAAACATTAGATGTTAGTGTGGATGCAGTGAAAATGAAACACTTATACATGATTGGTAGGAATGTAAATTAGTATGAAAATTTCTCAAAGAACCAAAAGTAGATCTACCATTTGATCCTGCAAACCCAGTACTGGGTATCTACCCAGAGGAAAATGAATCATTATATCCAAAAGACATGTCTACTCATATGTTTACCACAGCACAATTCACAATTGCAAAAATATGGAATCTACCTAAGTGCCCATCAACTGATGAATGGACTAAGAAATTGTGGTATATATATACACACACACACACACACACACACACACACACACATATACATACCATGGAGTACTATGCATCAATAAGAAAGTGAAATAATGTCTTTTGCAGCAACTTGGATGTAACTGGAGGACATTATCCTAAGTGAAGTAACTCTGGAACAGAAAAATAAATGCTACATATTCTCGCTTATAAGTGGGAACTAAACTATGGCTGCATAAGGGCACACAGAGTGGTATAATGGACATTGGAGACTCAAAATGTTGAGGGTGGGAGGAGGTGAGGCATGAAAAATTACCTGTGGGGTACAATGTACACTACTCAGGTGATGGGTATACCAAAAGCCCAGACTTCACTGCTACACAATATATACATGTAACAGAATTCAATTTGTACCCCCCAAAACTTGAAATTTTAAAAAAGTTAATAAATTTACTGTAGATATGATTTGTCTCATTCAATCTGCTAATATAGTTAGCCAGTCCTGGGACTATTTGCTCCCAGATCTGTCATTTTCTCCTACTCTGCTCTCCACTATACAGGATTTGACTCCTGAAGGCTACAATTCCTAGGCTCACCAACATTTGGCTGCCATTTTGGTTCAGGAAGACAGAAAGATTAGAGGTTTTTCTCCTCCTTCTTCCGCATCAGGTGACTTCTCCTTCAGTGGCTACATTGCCCATGGCTCCAGCCACCATCAGATAGTCCCACCATGATTCCAGATCCTGTTGAACTCAATACCTAGGCTCCATTAATGCTGAAGTCCTCTCTTTGTCCTTCCCACATAGAGGTGAGATTGACTTTCTCATGTGGCTAATTATTGGGTTCTCCAACTTTCCCCCGATTGGCTTCTCCATCACTTGTGTAATCAGTCCCCTGCATTAAATTCCCTCTGTATTAAATATTTATAGAATTTTCTATTTTCCTAGAAAATCCTTGACTGTTACACATGGCCAGTTATATTGATTGATCTTCTTGTGTTAAACTTCTTTGCATTCCTGCAATAAACCCAACTCCATCAACAGCATTTAAATATGTTTAAATCTCTTCTATAACTAATGACAAAAATAAAACAAAACAAAATGCCTTTGGAACCTGAAATCTCCTCCAAGTGACATTCTATTTCTATCATCCTTTTCACAGTCTTCTCAAAAATAATTTTACACCCCTTGTTTGGGGATATATATTGAAAAATTTAATAGCATAATAGAATAATATATTCAACTTATAAAAAATTCAAGTGGTACACATAAAGCTATATAACACTAACTGTGTGATACAGCCCAAGTGATACTCAGAGGGAAATGGATAGCCTTAAATATATTAGAAAATAAAAATATTTAAGCGGGAGGAGGCAGGAGCGGGGGAGAAAATAAAAAAATATATTTAAAACATCTGCACAATTCAAGAAACTAAAGAATAAATACCATATCAAACTTAAGTTAGTAGAAGGTATGAAATAATGAAGATAAAAGCAGAAATAATGAAATAGTTAACAGTAGAGATGACTGACAAAACACAGTTCTTTGAAAATACTTATAAAATAGACATTTTTCCAAGTAGGATCAATTACTAAAGAAAAAAGCATAAACAATGGAAGTTAAATAAAATTGTACAAAACATAGATACCAAAGAGATTTGAATAAGAGAACACTACATATATGACTGCCCACCATTGGTCACGCATGCAACAGCTCCCCATTTAGCATCTAGTCTGCGACTTGGAATCATTTTTTACAAGGGTTGCAGGTGGAAAAATGCTCCGAGTTAGAAGGGAAAGAATATTTCCCACGGAGCATTTAATCAAGGAGTGAAGAGCCAAGATGAGGGCTCTCATGAGTGAGAACTGAGGTGTCCACTCACCCCAGAACATAGGAGTCCCAAAGAATCCATCTCTGCCCTGTCAGTCCTGGAAGACCCCAGGCAGAGTTGTCAGGCTGACCACTCCTTCGATTCTCGACAATACAGGCGTTGACCTGTATAAGTGAAATTCTGCCTCAAGAGATTCAGGGCAGTGTAAGCCTTAGTCTAACGGGGGCATATTCAGATAAGCCCACGGAGGTGTCACATGCCTCGGTAGGAGTCGAGGTGAGGGCCCTGAGGGTGGACTAAGGCAGCCCTGGACTCCAGAACAGAAGGGGCCCCAGCACTGTACTTGTGGTCAGCTGTGGGAGATCCCATTGCAGTGTGGATGGAGTCCGAGGTTCTGCCAGGAGTCAAGGTGAGACACTGAGGGAGGACTAGGGTAACCCTGGACCCTAGGACAGAGGGGCCGCATCCCTGTCTCTGCCATCAGTGATGTCCACTGACTTCTGCCTGAGGGGTTGACAGAGCTGAGGACTTAGTCTGAGGTCCGGACTTCAGGTCAGCAGAGGAGAGAGGGCTCAGGCTCTGTTAGGAGTCAAGGTGAGACGCTGAGGGACAGCTGAGAGGTCCCCACTACAGGTAGACGGACCCAAATAATCCAGCTCTGCCCCTGCTGTCAGCCCTGGGCCACCCTGGGACAGAATTGTCAGGCTGAACCCTTCTCCCTTACAACTCAAGGGACTCTGGGAGTCAGATGCTCATGTGACCCAGAGTCAACTAAGGGCCATAGAGGGCGGGGATCCAGGCTCTGCCACATCCAAGTAGGGAGTCCCACAGTCTTTCCTCGTCCCTGCTGTCAGCCTGGGAAAGCCCGGGTGTGGAGGGGGCGGGATCTGACATCCACCGACGTCCGCCTGGGGAGCTGACAGAAGCGAGGCCGTTGGTCTGAGGGGCAGGCTTCAGATCGGCCGAGGGGAGAGGGCCTAGCTTCTCTTAGGAGTGAGGTGAGATGCTGAAGGTGGAATGAGGGGCCCTCCACCCAGGTAGAGGGTCCCCAAATTGTCCAGCTCCGCCCCTGCTGTCAGCCCCGGGAATCCCGGGTGGGGGGGGCTGGATCTGACGGCGACCGATGTCCATCTGGGGGGCCGACAGAGGCGGGCCCGTTGGTCTGAGGGGCAGGTTTCAGATCAGCGGAGGGGAGAGGGCCCAGGCTCTGTCAGGAGTCAGGTGAGATTCTGAGGGTGCATTCAGGTGACCCCAACCCCAGGTAGAAGGTCCCCAAATTATCCAGCTCCGCCCCCTGCTGTCAGCCCGGGGAAGCCACGGTGTGGGGGGAGGGGGTGGGATCTGTCGTCCACCAATGTCCGCCTGGGAGGCTGACAGAGGCGAGGCCATTGGTCTGAGGGTAGGTTTCAGATCGGCGGAGGGGAGAGGGCCAGGATCTGTTAGGAGTGAGATGAGAAGCTGAAGGTGGACTGAGGGGGACCACACCCCAGATTCAGGGTCCCCAAATTATCCAGCTCCGCCCCTGCTGTCAGCCCGGGGAAGTCCCGGAGTGGGGAGGGGGGCGGGATCTGACGTCCACCGACATCCGCCTGGGAGGCTGACAGAGGCGAGGCCATTGGTTTGAGGGGCAGGTTTCAGATCGGTGGAGGGGAGAGGGCCCAGCATCTGTAAGGAGTGAGGTGAGATGACGAGGGTAGACTCAGGGAACCCCACCCTAGGTACAGGGTCCCCAAATAATCCAACTCTAGCCCTGCTGTCAGCACGCGGAGGCCCGGATGTTGGGGGCCGGGATCTGACGTCTACCGACGTCCGCCTGGGGGGCTGACAGAGGCTAGGCTGTTAGTCTGAGGGGCAGGCTTCAGACCGGAGGAGGGGAGAGGGCCCAGCTTCTCTTAGGAGTGAGGTGAGATGCTCAGGGTGGACTGAGGCGACCCCCACCCAGGTAGAGGGTCCCCAAATTATCCAGCTCCACCCCTGCTGGCCGGGAAGCCTGGATGTCGGGGGGCGGGATCCGACGTCCACTGACGTCTGTCTGGGGGGCTGACAGAGGCGAGGCCGTTGGTCTGAGGGGCAGACTTCAGATCGGCGGAGGGGAGAGGGCCCAGCTTCTCTTAGGAGTGAGGTGAGACGCTGAGGGTGGACTGAGGGGGACCAGACCCCAGGTGCAGGGTTCCCAAATTATCCAGCTCCACCCCTGCTGGCCGGGAAGTCCGGTGTGGGGGAGCGGGATCTACGTCCACAGACGTCCAGCTGGGGGGCTGACAGAGGAGAGGCCGTTAGTCTGAGGGGCAGGCTTCAGATCGGCGGAGGGGAGAGGGCCCAGCTTCTCTTAGGAATGAGGTGAGATGCTCAGGTTGGACTGAGGGGACCCCCAACCAGGTAAAGGGTCCCCAGATTGTCCAGCTCCGCCCCGTGCTGTCAGCCCGGGGAAGCCGGGGTGTAAGGGGGTGGGATCTGACGGCCACAGACGACAGTCCTGGGGAGGCTGACAGAGGCGAGGCCGTCGATCTGAGGGGCAGGCTTCAGATCTGCTGAGGGGAGAGGGCCCAGGCTCTGTTAGGAGTGAGGTGAGATGATGACGGTGGACTGAGGGCCCCCCCAGGTAGAGGGTCCCCAAATTATCCAGCTCCACCCCTGCTGGCCGGAAAGCCTGGTTGTGGGGGGCTGGGATCTGACATCCACCGACGTCCCCCTGGGGGCTGACAGAGGCGAGGCCCTTAGTCTGAGGGGCAGGCTTCAGACCGGAGGAGGGGAGAGGGCCCAGCTTCTCTTAGGAGTGAGTTGAGATGCTCAGGGTGGACTGAGGGGACCCCCACCCAGGTAGAGGGTCCCCAAATTGTCCAGCTTCGCCCCACGCTGTCAGCCCAGGGAAGCCGGGGTGTGGGGCGGCAGGATCTGACGGCCACTGACGTCTGTCTTGGGGGCTGACAGAAGCGAGGCCGTTGGTCTGAGGAGCAGGTTTCAGATCGGTGGAGGAGAGAGGGCCCAGGCTCTGTTAGGAGTGAGGTGAGATGCTGAGGTTGGACTGAGGGCCACCCCCAGGTAGAGGGTCCCCAAATAATCCACCTCTGCCCCTGCTGTCAGCCATGCACCACCCCTGGGCAGACGTGTCATGCTGAGCCCCTCCCCCCAACTTCTTCCTCAGTGGACTCTGGGAGTCAAAGCCTGGTGTGACCCGGGCAGACTAAGGTCCATTGCGGGGGATTGGGGGGGTGATCCACGTTGTGCCACATCCTTATAGGGGGCTCCACAGTCCATCTTTGCCCTGCTTTCAGCCTGGGGAAGCCCCGGTTTAGGGGGCCGGATGTGACGCCAACCGACTTGTGACTAGGGCTGCTAACAGATGTGAGGGCCTTGGTCTGAGATCCAGACTTAAGGTCGGTGCAAGGGAGAGGGCCCAGACTCTGTTAGGAGTGAGGTGAGATGATGAGGGTGGCCTAAAGAGGCTCCCACTGCAAGCAGAGGGTCCCAAATAATGTAGCTTTGTCCCTGCTGTCAGCCTCGAGCCACTCCGGGGCACACGTGTCAGGCTGAGCCCCTCCCCCTTACACCTCAGGGGACTCTGGGAGTCAGACCCTGCTGTGACCTGGGGCTAACTCAGGGCTGTAGAGGGTGGGGGTCCAGGCTCTGCCAGGTATCGAGGTCAGTACCCTAAGGGAGGACTGAGGCCTCCCACCGCCCATCCCGTTCCACCCCTAATGTCAGCCCTGAGAAGCCCTGGGTGTGGGGGCCAGATGTGACGTCCACTGACTTACACCTCAGGCGTTAGAGAGAAGTGAGTGGAAGGGACGTAGGCTGTACCAGGCAGCCAAGATGAGAACACAGAGATAAGAAGGAGGGGAGGGAGCCTTAGACTTCAGGATAGAGGGGAACCCCACAGATGCCTGCCCTGCTATCAACCCTGCTGTAAACCCTGGGAGGCCCCATGCAGGGTGGTTTTGACAGCCACCTCTGGGTCTGAAAGAGGGTAGGGGCTTGGTATATTGAGTATGGCCTCAGGTGAGCAGAGGAAGATGCCCAGGCCCTGCTGGGAGACAAGAGGTGACGGAGACCCAGGATCCCAGGACAGAGGGGCCCCAACGTTGCCCTTGCTTTCATCCCTGGGAGACTTGGGCAGGGAGGCCACGTGTGATACATCCACACTTCTTTACGGCCATCAGGAAGGTGAACACCTTGGTCTGAGGGAGGACTAGGGATACCCCACTCCAGAACAGTGGAGGCCTCACAAACACACCCTGTACCCACAGTCAGCCCTGGAAGCTCCAGGCAGGGTGGCCAGACACGGTGCTCCCTCACCTGAATGTGGTTAGAACCTTGGTCTGAGGGTTGCAGGTCCAGGTCGGCATAGGAAAGAGTCCCAGGCCTGCTAGGCATCAAGGTGAGGACACAGGGAGATTAGAGAGGGGACCTCCTACCCCAGATAGAGAGAGCCCATCCACCCCCTGCCCCTGTTGTTGGCCCTGGGAGGACCCAAGCACAGGTGACCAGATGTGCTGGCCCCAGACTTCTACCTGGGGAGCGTGTCAGGGAGGAGAGGACCTTGTTCTGAGCAGTGCAGGCCCACATCAGCTGAGGGAGGAGTCCCAGGTTTTGTCAGAAGTCAAGATAAGTACCCTTAGTGAGCAGTGAAAGTACTTACCCACCCCAGAAAAGAAGGGACCCCACAGAGTCTGGCTTCTCTGTTTTCACCCCGCTGGGGATGCAGGTGGGAGCAGCAAGATATGGCAAGCTCTGGCTCACGGCAGTGTGGGGAGGGGCATCCTCAGGAGTTAGAGCTTGGCCTGAGCTCAGAGGGATGATGTCAGGTCAGCAGGGGGTGGGTCCAGGCCCTGCCAGGATTAAAGGTAAATACCCTTAGGGTGGGTTGAGGGAGCCCCCACCCCAGAACAGTCTGATCCAGGCCCTGCCATCATCCCTGGGAGATGTGGGGCCCACTCACTGCCTTCTGCTCCGTATCAGGGATGTGAGCTCTTGTTCTGAGAGTTTCTCAGCCCAGCAGAGGGGTGGGGTCTAGGGCCCTCTAGGTGAAAGGTGAGGGGCATGAGCGAGCACCGAGGCGACCATCCACCCCAGAACAGTGGGGACCTCACAGAGCCTGGCCCACCCTCCTGACAACACTGGGAGGCCTGGGGCTATGTGTGTATCTGCGGCCTGTGGGCCCCTCACTTCCTCTTGCATGGGCTTCAGGAACCCACAGTGAGACAGTATCTGAGGCAGTATCCTCAGGTCACAGAGCAGAAGAGGCCAAAGCAGTGCCAGGAGTCAAGCTGAGGTACACACTCTGAATGCGTGCCAGAGGCCCTACCCTCCCCAGGACAGAGCGGACCCCACAGCGCCTGGGCCCACCTGCCCACTGTCAGCCCTGGAGCCTCGCACTCTAGAGGCCAACTGCTCCTGAGGAGCCATCTCATTTTCTTGCTCATGTGCTCAGGGGATAGGCTGACCAGGAGGAGAGGAGCCCTGGGAGGCCCCAGAGCATCACCTAAGGAGAAGGCCTGTAGGTTGCACTTTGTAAGAGTCCCCAGGATGTGGTTTTCACTGAGGCCACTGACATGCTCCCTCTCTTCCCAGGTCTGTGGCTTCCCATCACCTAGCTCCTGCCCGCACTCCTGCCTGCTGTGCCTGACCAGAGCCATCATGGCTCACCGCCATGACCATCAAAGAAATCAGTGCAGCAGTCTTGAGGAAGGCCTTCAGGCCCAAAGAGAGGCGCATGGCCTGGTGGGTGCACAGGCTCCCAGGGCTCAGGAGGAGGGGGCGGCTGCCTCCTCCTCTACTGTGATCCCGGGCACCCTGGAGGAGGCTGCTGCTGCTGCAACACCGAGTCCTCAGGGAGCCTCCTCCTCCCCCACTGGCCTGGCCTCCAATCCAGGGCGACACTGCAATGAGGGCTCCAGCAGCCAAGAAGAGGAGGGGCCAAGCACCTCCCAGAACCCAGCAGTCCTGACGTCTGTGCTGCAAGAGGCACTAGAAAAAGAGACGTCTGATTTGGTTCATTTCCTGCTCCTCAAGTATCGCTTGAAGGAGCCGATCACCAAGGCGGAAATGCTGAATATTGTCATCAAAGATTACCAAGATCACTTCCCTGAGATCTTCATCAAAGCCTCCGAGTGCATGCAGCTGGTCTTCGGCGTCGATGTGAGGGAAGTGGATCCTGCCGGCCACTCCTATGTCCTTGTCACCGCCCTGGGCCTCACCTACAGTGAGGAGCTGAATGATAGCCAGTGCTTTCCCAAGGCCGGCCTCCTGATAATCACCTTGGGTGTGATTTTCTTGGAGGGCAACTGCGCCCGGGAGGAGGTCATCTGGGATGCACTGAGTATAATGGGGGTGTGTGCTGGGATGGAGCATTACATCTATGGGGAGCCCTGGAAGCTCATCACCCAGGATCGGGTGCAGGAAGGGTACCTGGAGTACCAGCAGGTGCCCGACAGCGATCCTGCATGTTATGAGTTCCTGTGGGGTCCGAGGGCCTGTGCTGAAATCAGCAAGATGAAAGCCCTGGAGTATGTGGCCAAGTTCAATCGGAGAGACCCCAGATCCTTCCCACTCCCGTATGAAGAGGCTTTGAGAGATGAGGAAGAGGGGGCATAAGCCGGAGTTGCAGCCAGGGCCGATGGGGGGCAGGGCCAGTGCACATCCAGGTCCCCTTCCAGCAACTCCTCCTGCCCCAGGAGAAATGAGTCCTTTCTTTACTCTGTGTCTGAAGAGAGCAGTCAGTGTTTTAAGTAGTGGAGGGCCCGAGTAGTTTAGGGAAACCACCAGTGCATAACCTTTTTGTGTTCCTGTTACATTTCGATGACTTAGAAATTTATCTGTTTCCCTTTTGGAATTTTCAAATTTTGCTCTTTTTCATAGAAGATTTAATTAGCTTCAGCATCTAAGTTGGTGAATGATATTGACCATACATGTAATTTTGCTTATCAAAAGTAAGAGTTTGCTATTTTGTAAAACAAATGGGGAGACCTTCCATTTCATTTTGTTGCTTCGAACTAGGTGGAATTGGAATTTCATTGCAATAGGCATTTTCTTGGAAATGTGAAAGAACTTTGCATTTAAATATATGGAGTTGTGAAGTAGAGAAATAAAATTTAAAGACAGTTATTTCTTGGCATCTCATTCCTTTTCAGGTGTTTTTCTATAAAATTAAAATATATGTGTGTATGTGAGTTTGCTTGGCTTATTTGAGAATGTAGGGGAAATTTAATCTGAATAAATAAGAGCCCCTGATCACTGGCACATTTGTTCCCCAAAGATTCATTGAGCATCTGCTCTTTGGAAGGCCCTGAGTTAACGGAGACACTAGGGTAAGCCAGACCCACCCCTGGCCATAGAATGAGAGAGTCTAGGAGCTGCAGTCATATAATTAAGGTCGGGAGATGTCCTCTAAGTCCTAAAGAACAAGCAACGGAAGGGTTGAAGGGTGGTGCTTCTGGTGAGAGCAGTGGGGTGTGGGTGCCCTGAGCCAGGGTGGTTTGGGGCTTTGGGAAACTGCAGTTCCTTCTGTGGGAGTTGGTTGTAATGAAGCTGGGTGGTGGCAGGGACCAGACTCTCAGAATATGTGACTCGTGACTTAGGGCTGAGAGCTAAGCCTGGAAGGGAGAACTGTCCTGAGCAGTTCCTTCTGGATGGTGAGTAAAGCAGAGAGCAGTCTCTACCTGGGGCAGGCGTGGAAGGTGTCCCATGCTCTTGTCCCACTGTGGCTGAGCACAGTGCAAGAACCAGGTGATTGATAATCATCCTCCGCAGGGATTTCCTGAGAGATAAGGGTGAATCTCCCATGAAGTGAGGCCCCGAAGCCACAGGTACTCATCTGCCTGGCTGGGAGAACCAGAGCTGACTCTATTAAAATGACATTTTAATTAGGTTATCTCAAGTGTGATTTGGCCAATTGTAAGGCCTTAGATTTTGGGTGGTGATAAAATGAATGAAAATAGTGGTTTGGCTGGAAAAGCAGCTGGGAGGGAGGGAAGGAGTTGGTCCTTGACTCAAATTCCAGGAGCTTTGAGCTGTATTCAGCCGGGGAAGACTCCCCCACACCCAAATTAAATAATAAATCATCTAGGAGGGAATTTTTACTGAGTTTTATCTATGAAGCAACACTTTTGGCTGAATTGGTATTCCCTGTACTATTGCACTGCATACTCAGAGGTTTCCTAGATAATAACAACACTAGCAAAAACAAAATTCTCAGAGGAAAGTGTAGTAGGATCTGAGTCCAAATATAATAATAGTAATGCAAATAACTGCCAATCATTAAAGATCTAATATATGACAGACACTGTGGCAGGTGCTTTACATACATTGCACACATTCCAACATCCTTCCAGACAGATCCTATCAAACCTATTTCACAGATGAAGAACCTCAGGCTCATAGGGCTTGGTAATTTCCCATAACCACATGGCTAGTAAGCGACAGGGTCGGGACTAGATCCCCTGCTGTTATGGACAGAAGGGTGTCTGCCCTAAAATTCATATGCTGAAGTCCTAACCCCCGGTACTTCAGACTGTGACTGTATTTGGAGATAAGGTCTTTAAAGAGGTAATTAAGGTAAAATGAGGTCATTAGGGTGGGCTCTAATTTAATGACTGGTGTCCTTATAAGAAGAGGAGATTAGGACACAGACACACACAGAGGGAAGACCATGTGGAGACACAGGGAGAAGACAGCCATCTACAAAATCAAGGAAAGATGCTTCAGAACAAACTGACCCTGCCATCACTTTGATCTTGGACTTCCAGCCTCCAGAACAATGAAACAGTACATTTCTGTTGTTTAAACCCCCCAGTCCATGGTACTTTGTTATGGCAGCCCAAGAAAATGAACACATATGGTCTGAATTCCTCTAGAGCCCACATCATTCCCACTCCTCCCAACCTGAAGCAGACCTCGGTCTTGCTTCATTTCTCTTCTCATGATTCCATAATGTTTCTCAGGCAAGCAAAAGAAGGACTGTGCTCAAGGTACTAAAAGCAGGCCTAAAAAAGTGCTACGGAATGAAATGTGTCCCCCCAAAATTCGTATGTTGAAGTCCTAAGCCCCAATGTGATGGTCTTTGGTGATAGGGCCTTTGGGAGGTAATTAGGTTTAGCTGAGGCCATGAGGGTGGAGCCCCCATGATGGGATTAGTGCCCTTACAAGAAGAGACACCAGAGAACTAGCTTGCTCTTTCTATCTCTCTCTGCTATGTGAGGACACACAGAGAAGGTGGCCATCTATAAGCCAGAAAGGAAGTCCTCACCAGACACCCACTACACTGGCAACCTGAGCTCAGACTTCCCAGTTTCTAGAACTCTGAGAAAATAAATGTCTGTTGTTTAAGCTCCCAGTCTATAGTATTTCCTTACGGCAGCCTGAAATGACTAAGGCAAGAAGGAAGATGGTAATGTGAACCAAACACAATTTAGGGATTGTACGTGGTTCCTTGAGAGCCAAATCTGCCCAGGTGCCAGCATTTTTGTGCAGTACCAGTCCTTTACTGAATTACAGTGCCCTTTCCCAAGTCTTGCCCCATGTGCCTGCCTGTCCAACTCTGGAATCCGGCCTGCTGCCCAGCTCTTTGTGGCTGCATCCTCTAAAGGCTGTGCCCTGCTGCCAGTGGAACAGCCCAGAGTCACCTACCCTCCCTCTAAAATAGAGTATTTCTACTCTTGGCAGAAGTCCCTTAACTGTCCCTCTCCCTCACCCTGGTGCCCCTCTGATAGCAAAGATCCCTTTGATTTTGAATAGTGCCCTTTAGACACCTGATCGTCCTGTTGGATGTCTTCAACACATTCCCAAAATGTTTTCCAAATAAGCTGGTGAGTGGAGTCTGATTTGGCCCATAATTTACCAGTTCCTGAGATATAACCCTGAAGTTAGAGAGAAAGTGTTTGAAACCCCCCTGATATTTACAATAGGATTTTAATGGGGTACCTTATTTGAAACTGGCCACCGAGCACATACATAGATTAAAGAGTTTTCCTGGGTGGTCAAAAACCAAAGCCCCTCATATTAGTCAGCTCAGACTGCCATAACGAAATACCATAGACTGTGAGGCTTAAACAGCAGATATTTATTTCTCACAGTTTTGGAGGCTGGGAAGTCTGAGATGAAGGTATTCGCAGATTTGATCCCTGGTGAGGGCTCTCTTCCTGGCTTGTGGACAGCTGCCTTCTCTGTGTGTGTACACATGGTAGAGAGAGAGACAGAGAGAGAGCCAAAAAAACTCTCTGATGTTTTTTCTTATAAGGGCACTAATCCCATTATGAGGGCCCCATCCTCATGACCTCATTTAACCCTAATTACTTCTGAAAGGCCCCATCCACATACACATCACATTGGGGGTTAGGGATTCAACATATAAATTTGGGGGGAGGGGAGACAGTTCAGTTCATAACATCTCCTTTACATTGGTAAATGAAGAAATGGAAATCACTGTGAAGCAAATATCTACTGAAGCTGAATTCCTAAAACTCTGGTATCCTCCTAGGAAGTTAAAAATGGTTCCTTAGTAGACATGCCAGCTCAGATTAAAAATGAAAGAATAACCATCTTTCCACTGCTTCTGGTCTATGTATCTGCCCTACAGGAAAGTCCTGGCTTTCAGTGTGTCTAAGGACATCCTGTGCAGATGTTCAGTCATGCAGAGGGAAGCAGAGACTCACAGGTTAAGATTTTGCCCCTACATCAAATGGAAACAGGAAGTCCTCAGCCTACCGAGATTACAGATGGTGCTGCAAAGGATAGTCCAGAAAAGTGCTATTGAGTGAAGAAGGCAAATCCTTCCTGCTGAGATTTACAGGATCCTTGGAAAACTACATGTGATCCTGTAATTGAAAGCACCTGTCATATAGCAGGCACTTTAAAAAGTTGGAGAGCTTGAGGAAAATCTGACCTTCTCAGAAACTCCTCCCAGCAGTGAAGGGTGTTGTCATAACAAATTATAGCCGTTGCTTTTTGTTGAGCACATACTATGTAACAGTTTGTGGGAAAGATTTTAAGTGCTCTTACACATCTTGTCTTCCTCTCCTTCCTGGACACATGGGAACAGTGCAGTCCACTTGTAATGAGGAAGGGTCATGGGACTATCCTTTTTCACTGGATCATGAGCAGAAGCCTTGTTTGTCCCATCCAGGCACTGGAGAGCCAGTGTGCCATTTCCTTGCATTCTCCCTCCATTCAACGGCAAACAAGGCAACTCCATGTGAGATGGGGGAGTCACAAGGAGGAAGCAGCCTGGGCCCTTGGGTCACTTGAGAGCCCCTGACAAACCACATCAGAATTTATATGCACGAAAAATAAACTTTTGTTGTGTTAAGCCATTCAAATCTCAGAGTTTGTTGCATGAGCTTGCAGTTACTTCAGATAATACACAGCTACTATTTTTGTTGTCAAGCTTATTTAGATATTTCAATTGCAAAGGTAACAGTGCCTATATTCTTGTTACCAAAAATTCTAAAAATATAGATAAATCACAATTCCTCTCTTTACAAAGTTCATCTACAGTTCAGTCCCCTCCTCAGAGGTCACCACTATTATTAATAGTAATATGGTGTGTATTATTTTAAAGCTTATTCTAGGATTTTTTATACATGGATGCAGTACGAAAATATATAGTGCTTTTAAATACCCACAGGTCATGATGTATATATTGATCTATCACATGCCTTTGCCACTTAATAAGATGGATGCAGGATCTTCCCATCCTCACTTCTGTAACTACTCCCTAGAATTGTAAAGTAGGTGTGTGTCACAGTTAATCAAACCTTTCTTCTCCTGATGAACACGTAAGTTGTTTTCCATTTGTTGCTATGATTAATAGAACTGAAATAATACCTCTGAACCTGAAATTCTTGGGTAAATATGCATGTTTTCTAATAAGAAAGATACAAGAACATGGACATTGGCTTAAAGTGGAAATGGTATGAATAGTTTAATTTTTTATAAATACCATCAAAATTTTATTCCAAAAATACCGTACCAATTTATTTTCTCGGAAATATGTGTGAATATCCTACACTCTAACAAATATCTTATTTTATCAATCTTTTAAATTTTGGTGAAAATTATGAATAAAATTTGGTGAAGAAATATTGTTTCACTGTTATTTTAATTTGCATCTCCACTGTCTCTGATTAGGTTAGTTCCTCACCCATATGAAGCTGGATTCAGGCAGTAATGTCCTGAGTAACACCATTCCTCTGGGCTTGATTTAAAAATCTGAAATGCCAACATACCTTTTCCTTTAGAGAAGGAAAGATTTGGTCAGAGTGACCAGGATCCAGGGAAGGAAAGCAGACAGGACACCTCAGCGAGCGAGGGGTGTTGGGGGGATCCGGAGGAGAGCGGTGGCCAGAGTCCAGGAGAGAGACCACGTGCAAAGCCACAGCCACAAAGCCCCAGGCAGGCTGGCAATCAGGGCTCTGCCTCCAGAGCTCAGCCCAGTGGGGGAAGGAACAGAGGGAGGGAAGGGACAGGGAAGAGGGAGGACAGGACAAGGCACATGAATGGGCTTGGGAAATCTGGGACCCATCGTTCATCCCCAGCTGGCAGCTGCAGTGTGATCTGAGTGGGCAAGCCTGTTGGGTGGATGCAGACACCCCAGCCCACTTAGAAGCCCCCAGCTCTGTCGGGAAGAGCATAGCTGGCTCTCTGCATCATTCTGGGTGAGTCCCCTGAAGTCCCTTGACCCCTCTAGTGGTCCAGTGCACCCTTGCCAGGGTCCCAGGCTGGGAGCTGTCTTGACGCCTGTAGGGGCCGGGGTTTCATCCCCTGTGTACCCTGGGCCCCCTCAAACTCCACTGTGTGAGTGGGTGGGTTGGCAACCGATACCGACAGGTGAGACAGGCACCTGGAATGGCACTAGGCGGTGGAAGGCAGCAATGCAGTGCGGCTGCTTGGAGGGGAAACTGGAGGAAGGATACCCTGGGGCTAATTAGCCCAGACTCTGCAGATGAGGGGCTGGCTGTGGACGTGTCTTGAAAAAGGAGGTGGCACCCTTCCTTGTTAAACTGAAGGGGATGTGTGGGGCCCAGTGCAGGAAGCATCATGCACCATCCTGTTGGGAGCAGCCACACCTCCAAGACGGCGTTTGGGCCTGGGGAGGAGACGTCCACGATGACACTCTCAGGGACAGTTTCCAGGGGAATTCTGAAGTTGGATGAGCCGCTGTGGCATGTCAGCTTTCTTCCATGAAGGCAGAAGGCCCAGGCGGGGGGCAGGCTC
>RJWJ010006283.1:0-63231 GCA_004363605.1 Indri indri
GCATACATATTTAGAATTGTTACATATTCTTGTTTAACTGTACCTTTCACCATTATATGGTGACCCCCTTTGTCTTTCATTAGTTTTGTTGATTTAAAAACCAAGTTATCTGAGATCAAAACTGCCACACCAGCCTACTTTTGGCTTCCATTTGCTTGAAATATTGATTTCCACCCCTTTACTTTGAGTGTAAATGCATCCTTGCAGGTTAGATGCGTTTCCTGGAGACAGCAGATGCTTGGCTTGCTTTTTTTTATCCATTCAGCCAGCCTATGTCTCTTGAGAGGGGAGTTCAAACCATTCACATTTATTGAGAGAACTGATAAGTGGGGTGAATTACTGTTCATTCTGTTGGGTTGCATTTTGTTGCTTTGCTTTCTCTCTTGAGCCATTGTGGAATCTTTAACTTTTGAGTGTTTCACATTCGAGAGTGTTTATTGTGTTGATCCTTGTGTAATTCTGTTTTGAGTATTTCTTGGAGAGCTGGTCTTGTCTTGGTGAATTCCCTCAGTCTTTGCTTATCTGAGAATGTCTTTATTTCTCCTTCATATATGAAACTTAGTTTATCAGGGTACAAGATTCTAGGCTGGGCATTATTCTGTTCCAGAAGAGTGAGAATGGGTCCCCAGTCTCTTCTTGCTTGTAGGGCTTCCGTTGAGAAATCTGGTGTTATTCTGATAGGCTCTCCTTTGTATGTTACTTGTTTCTTTCACCTTACAGCTCATAGAAGGGCCTCTTTAGTGGATATTTTGGTCGATCTGATGAGTACGTGATGTGGTGTCTTGCAATTTGCATTGAATCTCCCTGGGGTCCATTGAGCTTCTTGTACCTGTATATCTAGATTTTTAGCAAGGCCTGGGAAATTCTGCTTTATTAATTCTTCAAATAGCTTATCCAGCCCTTGAGTGTTTTCTTCTTCACCTTCCAGAATCCCTAACACCCTCAGGTTCGGTTTTTTCACATAATCCCCCATTTCTTGTAGGCTTATTTCTTCTCTGTTAATTTTCTGCTCGATCTCTGTGACTGACTTATTTTATTGGAAGGAGTTGTCTTCAATCTCTGAGATTCTTTCTTCTGTTTGATCTACCCTGTTCTTGAGGCTTTCCATGGTGTTTTGTAGTTCCCTGAATAAGTCTTTCATTTCTGGGAGATCAGTTTGATTTTTCTTTAATATTTCAATTTCTTTAGTGAATTTTTCTTCCAAGTCGTGGATTTTTTTTGTGGTTTCTTTGTGTTGGTTACCCATTTTGTCTTGAATATCATTCAGTTTTCTTACAATCCATGTTTGAAATTCTTCTTCTGTCATTTTAATGTTCAGAGTTTGGTTAATGTCCATTGCTGGGGAGCTGTTGTTCCTCTTTGGAGGTGTGCTTTCCATTTGAGTCTTCATACTTCCAGAGTTCTTTCGCTGGTTCCTTCCCATCTGGATCAGTTGTTCCTTCTTGCGTTTAGGTTTTCATTTGGATAATGACAGGCCCTGTTTAGTCTCTGAGCCAGTAGGTGGTGTTTGTGGGTGAGATTCGACCACACCCTTTATGATGAATCAGTAGATGCAGTAAAAGCATGTGCAGGATGACCTCCCTGTCAGTAGGCGGCACTTGCAGGGAGGAGCGTGCTGTTTTGGGGTCCTATAGCCAGCTCTTGTTCCTCTAGAGAGGCCCTCTTGTGCCTCAGGTGATGGGTGGGGCCCTGGGACTTCCAGGTGTGTCCTTGTTCTCCACCTCAGTGGGGGCAGGACTGGGATTGAGTCTGGGTGGGGCTGGGTTGGGTAAGCCTGCCCTCAGGCTCCAGAACTGCTGTTAGCCTGGGTCAAAGGTCTGCTCTTTGCTTCTGTGCAAAGCTGCTGGGAGGGGCTGAAATGGCTACACTCAGCTGAAAGTCCGGGCCCGAGTGGTGGGGCCGCCCAAGACCTGCACTCTGGAGCAGGTCTCGCTCCCCTCCACTCTCCCCCTCTCCGCGGCCTCTCACAGGCCTCTGCCAGCAAGCGGGACTGCAGGCCAATGGATCTCCCCTGGCTGTGACATGGGCCAGGAGGTTTCCTACCCAGGATTGCAGCCTGAGCTGGGTGCTGATCTGCCCCTGAAGGTGCACACTCCTCAGTAGGCTCTTTCACAGATCTCTCCTCTGTGCCCCAGGGCAGTGTGATCGTGACCTGGATGTACGGGGTCTTGTCTGCAGGCCTGTCCCCTGGGCCCTGGAGATCAATCCCTGACCCTGCCAGGGGGAGGGGTGCTGGTCTCAAATCACCTATAGGCTGCCCAAGCTGGATCAATTTCACTCCACCTCGGGATTTGCCCCATTCTCCTGGAGTCCTCAGGCAAGCAGCACCTGGGAGCGCTGGTGGTAGGGAGCTCGCAGTCTGAGTATCCCTCAGTCTGCTGTAGGGCCCCAAAAGGAAAGGTCCCGTTCCTTGGAGATGCCTCCGTGTGATGGCTAAATTGTTTGTCTGGGCACCCACAGGTAGGGAAGGGGAAGGATAGAATGGAGCACTATGGCGTCTGCCGATAGGCTCGGGTCTGCGCCCTGGGAGGTACCCCGAGGGGTCTGGGAACCTGGCACTTTGTCCGCAAGAGGCCACTGCTCATCGGCGGCAGCCATCTCTGGGCTGGTGTTGGCAGGTCTCTCCAACCACTCAGGAGCCACCAGCAGTCCGAGATGCAAGGGAGGGGGAAGTTAACCACTCCACCTACCCTTGTGGCTGGTCCCCAAGCCTCTCGGGACCTTTCTCCTTCCAGTTCTCCTCCTCAACGTCTTCCCGTGGAGTCTCCTGTAGTTTCAGGCACCCTTCCTTCTGACCCTCACCTGATCTATGTTTCTCTGCTAGTTTATTTTTTCTCTTTCTTCTAAAATTTGTCTTTTTTGCAGAAACACTCTGACTGGTGGCTTTTCTCATCCGCCATCTTGGCTCCTCCTCTGGAGCTCACTTTTTAAAGGACAGATACAAGGAAGGGGGCAGGGACAGTCTTACCTGCAGGGCACAGCTCTTTGACTAATCAGCCCAGGCCATCTTCAGTCAAGTTATGGCATCAACAAAGTGCAAAAGAGATCAGTCCCACACTGAATAGTAGTAGAGTGGGTGGCCCACCACCTATGCTGCCTTTGTGAAAATACTTAGAGAATTGACGATTATATTGTGTTTGGCAAAATGTGATTTGAATGTCAGTACAAAATACTTTTAAAACACTTTGTTCTCTTCAGTCTGTGTTTAGCTGAACTTAAGAAATTAATTAGATAGAGAATGAGCATAGACCAATACTGAAAAATAGACTTTCAAGCTCCATAAAATTCCTTCTTGATTGAAGAGGAAAAAGGAAAATTCATGTGCTTAGAATAATTTATCAGAGAATCTATAATTTAAGAAGCTAAATAAGAGAATAAGTAATGCAGTTGGCAATGAAATATATGATATACAAAACAAGACAAAATAAATGACTAATATGCCATTTGGATTTGTCAATGGGTAGCAATTAAAAGACACCTTTGAAAATATTTAATACGCAGAAGTGCTTATCTATCAGGCTTTTTTCTGAGCTGAACATTTGAAAAACAACATCTGTGGGACTATTTGTTTGTTGCTCTTTTTTCCCCAATCCAATTTGTTATAGTCAGAACATAGAAAACTGAACTCAAAGCCAGATTTCTTAATAGGATGACTTTTGGACATCTATTTTACTTAGTGATCCTGTGCAGTTTAGTAGCAAAGCTGAAATAAGCCCTCTCCTTTTGAGGGAAACAAGATGGTATTCTGCTGAATGCTAGAATTTTATCACTTTGGGGGGAAAAAAAAGCTGCTTGAGAGACCTAAGAATATAAAAGCATTTGAGATCTCAGAAGGAGTTTAAATCAATGCACTGCCACAGTTACAGAACAGATGAAAGAGCCTGCCGTCTCAATTGCCAGGAAACTACTTAGAAACTCTCACTTTGATTTCTTCACGTAGTCCGTTACATTACTGCTAAATGCAATATATAGGGACATCATGACTTTGATGTTGTACAGCTCCAACAAATGGAAACTAATATGATAGAGCAACTAAGATTTTTTGTGGTTTTACGTGAATATACAAATATATCCCTATCTAGTTCCTTATTTACAGTGTTTCTCCAGGGGCTGTCTTTTAACCTGTATTTTTATAAAATTATAATTTTGGTGTTTTATTCATGAACTGTAGTAAGCAATGCCATGTTTACGTAGTACCAAAAACTCATGGGGGAATATTTTCATTCCGAATTATTACTTTAACTATGTGTATTGTACACCAGTTTTTAAAATATAGCATAATTTTGTACAGCTGTTTGCCAGTACTGGTCAGGACTGAATTCAGTGAGGAATTACTGATTTAGTGCCTTTGGAAACTCTAACGTTTTTAATCAGTGGGCATGGACAGATGGAATTGGAAACTGCATTCCCATCGGAAAACAGCAGAAGTCTCTTTTCCAGTTTTAGTAGTAAAAGTTCAGGTGGGCCATCCAATTTTTAAGATCCTAATTTTTTAAAATCTGTGGATTTCTGTTCTTATTAACTAATAAATTTGAAATAGTTTGCTGTTTCTTATTAAGATTATAAACATAGGCTTATTTATGTATGTAAGACTTTCATCACATTTAAGACTTTGAAATTTATCGAAATAATCATAAGAAAAGATAAGAACAAAAGATAAGAAGCTCTGCAAAGGTCAGAAGTTGAATCTTGCCGGGCGCGGTGGCTCACGCCTGTAAGCCTAGCACTCTGGGAGGCCGAGGCGGGCGGATTGCTTGAGCTCAGGAGTTCGAGACCAGCCTGAGCAAGAGCGAGACCCCCGTCTCTACTATAAATAGAAAGAAATTAGCCAAACAACTAAAAATAGAAAAAACAAAAATTAGCCGGGCACGGTGGCGTGTGCCTGTAGTCCCAGCTACCTGGGAGGCTGAGGCAGGAGGATCACTTGAGCTCAGGAGTTTGAGGTGGCTGTGAGCTAGGCTGACTCCACGGCACTCTAGCCCAGGCAAGAGAGTGAGACTCTGTCTCAAAAAAAAAAAAAAAAAAAAGAAGAAGTTGAATCTTACTGTTGGCCCTCCCACTTACTAATCTTTTCAATTTGGGTATGGCATTCGATGTTTGGTTTCAATTTCCTCACTTACTAAGCAATTCATAGCACTTTTCTGTCTTCCTCCCAGAAGTGATGTAGGGACCAAGAAAGATAATACTTGAAAGGCAGTCCTGTAGCAGACAAGGCTTCAGACCAGGCAGGGATGCCAGCAACACCTCCAACTAGCTGTGTATCATGGACAGATCATTCAACCTTTCTGGACTCCTAATCTGTGAAATGAGGAGGCTGCTCTAAAAAATGTCTAAGTTCCCTCTGATCTTATTTGTCAGCATGCTTTGAAAAGTATAAATCGCTCTATAAATATTTCTGACTTTTTGACAGTATGCTTTAAAAACTATAAAGCTTGATGTAAAATATTGCAAATGTTTTTACATAGTTTAAACAGTTTAATCCTTTATCAAAATAGATTAGTAAAGACAGATCATAAAATCATTTTTTTCTAAGAAATCTTTAATAATTGGATGGATGATCCTTCTTATTCAGTATTTCATATACAGACCACACTCATGGGAAGTTTCTTGAAACCCTTCCAGCTACATAGGACTCCACTATTAGTGTTATTGGGAATATGATAACTATCGCACAAGAATTTCCATTTTTGCTTAAATGTAGTTACTCTCCAATATATGTTTTACTAATAAATTTGCAGGAACTATGAAACTACTTTAGACTTAAATTGTAAACATGTATTTTACTTGCATATAGCCCGGAGGCACATATTTCTAAGACCTGTAGTATAGTTTGTCCACCTAAGTGTTAATAGATTTAAAAGGCTAATTATGGTCATGGGTTCATCTGATCTCTATTTTAAAACTTGGCTACATTTTAAAATATCATTTGAAAAATGTGCTGCTCTATTACACAAAAACCCGCCAGTCCCAGGATGTTCTGCTTTTGTAGAGCTCTTCTTTGCCAAATTATTTACCTGGAATTAGTATTTTTAATCTAATTTCTGTTTTATTTGATAACTTCCTGGCAAATTATCTTTTCAGAGGAATTTTTTTCTCTACAGGCAAAACTTCCCATTTTGACCTCTGCTAGGTACTTTAAATTCTAGATTACCTGATAATACTAATGAAGTTTAGTACCATTCTTTCCGAGTTTTACAATTTCCACAGCACTTCCACCTTCATGATATAATTTAATATTCACAACAAGATATTATTGCCATCATCTACTTTCTTCAGATTGGGAGGAGGGAGAGAGGACTCAAGATGCTAAATGACTAGCCCTAGTTCACACAGCTGCTGAATGACAGAACTGGGTCTCAGACATGAGTTTTCCAATAAGAAGACTAAAGCTTTTTTTTTTTTTTAAATCATTACCTAATGCAAATAAAAATAATGTCTATGACCTTCTTTTGAAGGCTTACACCAAAAAAGTATTAGATTTAAAAAATTATATCCTGCTTAATTCATGCCCTAATGATTTATTCATACTATGAAATTTATTTTTGGTACCACTAAAATACGAGCTACTATTTTTAAGCACTGAAGTGTGTTGCCTTTAGTTTCCTACGTGCTAAGTATTTAATCTCCACTTTTAAGTGAAGAAAGTTGCTCATGATTACACAGCTAAGATGTGGTTTAAACCCAATTCTGCCCAGCTCCTGTGTGCATGCTCAGCCTCTTAACTTGATGTGGCATAAAAACCACTAGATTTTGACTTTAAGAAATAGTACTTCAAGTCTAAGCTTTTTTTCATTTTTAAAGTAAGAATATTACCCTTTCTCCCACTTAAGTCAGGCTTATTCTGAGTATTGAAAGAAATAATGTATGTAAAGGAGAGTTTTAAGATGTAAATCTCCATAAATAGGTAATTTACTATTAATCTGATTAATCTAATTTCATGAGAAATAATGAGAAAGGAATAGCCCCCCACAACTCTCTCTCACCTCCCATGTATTTGTACAGTCACTTCGCATAGACAAGCTTCAATTAAGTGTGCCTACACCTATGGTAAAAATTCAGGGCACTGTGTCAGACCCCCGGAGGAGACTGGTGCAATGGGAGCTTTAGGGCACACCACCTACTCAGCTCCTGCACAGGGCTGGTCCTGCTGAGAATCTGGGGGCCTCTATTTAAAATAGTTCACTATAGGGATATTTACACTTATAGAAATAATTAATGGTGGCAATGATCCTTATAATGGCACCTGAAGCCCTGCTGTGAAGAAAGATAAACCAGCCTTCACCATAAAGATCTTACAAATTATACTAAGCAAACATGTTAACAGCTATTAAGAGTCCTAATCAGAGCTGTTAAACAAACAATTAAGAGATGTCATATAAAATACACCCATTTAGGCATAGCAGCTACATGTTTGGAGTTTTAAAAAGAACCATTTGCCTTCGAGATGGAGATAAAGCCCTCAAATGAGTGTAAAGGGTCGGCAACAAGGCATCTTTCTGAGCAGTTCCATTTTCTGAGATCAAATCTGTGGACAAAGCTCTGTTCCCAGTGGTGTACTTACTTCCTAAGATTTATTTTTAATCTTATTACTATTTAATCAGAAAATTATTCTTGTTTTTTCAAATGTGACTTCTTATTATAAGTAATTCTTCATTTAAAGGGCCATGAAAATGTTAATATAATGTAATAGAAAGAACTGAGAAGAAATTGTTTGTTTATAAGAGATTTACTTTGCAGTCAGCAATTTGGGTGAAGATGAGATTCACCCCTACTAGTGCTTAAAACTTTGCTATTCTAAATGTGATCCAGCAGCATCAGCATTGCCTGGAAGCTTGTCTCCCGTGCAGAGTTCCACTCCAGACTCCCACTTTAAACCTACAGAATCAGAATCTGCATTTTAAAAAGATCCCCCAGATGGTTTGTATGTATATTAAAAAATTTCAAAGAAAATATCAACGTACAAAGTTCCCACTAACAGAAATTCTATCAGGAAAATTAACAGATGGAATCTTATCAGAAAGTAGACATTAAACTACTCACTTTGGAAAGGTGCATGAATAGTGTGACATCTGCCCTATGATTAAGCATAGCTGAAGTGGTCTCCTCCAGCATCCGTGTCTCCTGGTGGGTTGCAGGGTTCCCAGCATTGCACACCATCCCGGCCACGCTCACTGGCTGTCTTGTAGTCCCTCCCCTCTCTTCCCTCTTAAGGTTTTGTGTCCCCTTCACACACTCAGTATAGCTCCCAATTATGTGGAATACTAACGCTGTAGGTTAAAGAGCCTAGGAGGGGTGGAAAAAGGGAGTCTTCTTAGCTTTGGGCCCCACTATGTTCTTCCGTAGTTAAAAGATACCAGGTCTACATTGTGATCACTCTACCCCTTGTCTGAGTCTATCATATGCAAACTGTGCCATGTTCGTGGATTAAGAGAATGAATAGCTTTTGTGTCCTCTCATTGGAAAAGTCAGAGATGACTGAGATTAAACTTTTTTTTTTTTTTTTTTTTTTTTTTTTTGAGACAGAGTCTCTCTCGCCTGGGGTGAGTGCCGTGGCTTCAGCCTAGCTCACAGCAACCTCAAACTCCCGGCCTCAAGCAATCCTACTGTCTCAGCCTCCCGAGTAGCTGGGACTACAGGCATGCGCCACCATGCTCGGCTAATTTTTTTCTATATATATATTTTTAGCTGTCCAGTTAATTTCTTTGTATTTTTGGTAGAGACGGGGTCTCGCTCTTGCTCAGGCTGGTCACGAACTCATGAGCTCAGAACGATCCGCCCGCCTCTGACTCCCAGAGTGCTAGGATTACAGGAGTGAGCCACCACGCCCGGCCTGAGATTAAACTTTAATCGTACCTTGTTCGTACCTTGCAAAGTATTTCTAGATTCCTTTTAGCAGCAGGTATTTACAATAGTCATGAACATCTCATAATGTACATGACAATTATGTGATTTTCAAAATCTGATTTCTAATGTTCATGTGGTGAACTATTTTAAGACTATAATAAAAGTATACCCATAGGCATACACTACAAAAAAATAGGATCTCAGAGTGAACAAAGAGGATTAAGTAAAGCATCAGTTGACTTTTATAGTTTTAAAAAACCCAAAACCTGTGGAGGAAATTATAATGATGTTCTTTATAATTGTTATGAAAAAAAATCAACTGTAAGAAAGTTATAACAGGCCTAATGAATGTTCAAATTGTTCCTCTTGAGAAACAGATTTTTTACGTAATGTAAATGGGCTTCTCAGAAAATGATTTTGTTCCTATTTAGTAGTTATTCCATGCACCTTCCTACATTGTGGTAACACATGGTACCTCAAAATAGGACATGAAGGGCTTTTGTTTCTGCTTTTTGGTTTTGATTTGTTATTATTCTTACTCATACTGGGCAAGTAACAAGGTAAATTATAATAAAAACATTGACAATTTTTATGCAGAGTTATGGATTTTTCAAAACAATAGCTATATTTTGGTTGAAGACAAATTGATCAAATTTTTAAAAAAATATGTGTTTGGTTCATGGAATGGTTGGAGAAAAAGATAATCGTAGTGACATTGAAACAGTTTTTCCTCTGTTGATGTCTATATCTAGGTCACATTAGATTGTGTGGTCATGAATTCTGGTGCCACCACTTTCTAACCATGTGGCCTGAAGCAAGTCATTTAACTTCCCTCAGACTCACTTTCCTCAGTTGTAAAATAGGGCTAAAAATTAAACCTACCTCTTAATTTTCAGGACTAAAGGATATAATATATTGAAAAGTGCTTAACAGAGTGCCAGGCCCATAAGAAGAGCTCACATCATTTTTAGACGTTGCATTATTTTATTCTCATCACATCATCATTCAGCCAATTTTGACAGAAATTTAATACACATAAGTCATTCTGTCCTGTTCTGAAATGTAAAATGACTACATCCCCCACAACATAATTATTCTCATTCTTTTAAAAATAAAATACAAAACCCTGTAACCTATACCCCTAGCTCTCCTCTCTCATACAAAAGCCAAACTTCTCAGAAGAGCAATCTTTTCTCCCTATCTTCAGTTCTTCATCCCTCATGCATTCCTCAACCCACCACAAAAACAAAAAACAAACAAAAACCTAAAACTGGCTTCTGTTGCTGAGCTTCTCCTTTTAAATGTAAACGTAAGCTAGTGTCTTTCTGATTGCTAAGTCTAGTGGTCGCTTTTCAGCTCTGATGTCACTGATCTTTCTGCAGTGCCTGACTTAACTCTCTTGGACCTCTTCCGCTTAGCGTCCTTCATGATCTTCTTCCTTAGCCTTCCTTCAAAGTGCTGACATTCCCAGAATTTCACACTTGTCATTCTTTTATATACACATCATGGAATCACTAAGATTTCTTGTTGAGAACTCCTAGAGGTAAATTTTTTGTACCCAGTCTCCTTCTCTAGCCCATTCCTCATTCTGGAACCTCTTTGTTTTCAATAAATTCTCTCAACCAACCTAGCAACAACTAAGTATCAGATAGTATGCTAGGCACAAGGATGATAATAAAATTTATTTAATCAAAGACCCAGAAGTCTTTAAGAGTCTTTAAAATAGAGTCTTATTTATTCTTTTATTTTAATTTCCTTCATTTTCTTTCATGCATGACATGATTTTTCTTTATTGGCTGCCATTGCCAGATACTCTGATATATACTAGTTATTTAATATCTGGGAAAATGAGATAGAAAAATGAGTTTTACTTTTCTTAGTTTTGTTTGGATGGTTGTTTCATTGGATGAATTTGAAATATAAATTAGAAGGGATGTTGAATTCCATGCTGTAAATTTTGAATTTGAAGTGATGTTGAGCCATCTGGGTGGAAAAGTTTTACTAGCAGTTGTTCATGAGTCCCTGTGGTCTACGTGTGGTGTCAGAATTGGAGAGGTATCTTTGTATTGAAATAGTCAACCTAGATGTGGTTATCTGAATCCACATTCTTCAAGCTCCCACTCAAATCCTAACCATAGTCACAGAATCCTAAGTACATTTTTACTGGAATGATCCTAATTTCTCTGATTCAACATTCCTTAATTTCAGAATTTTTTTATGTCTCTTTCCTGACATATGGTCACCCAAATTCAAAAATCTCTTCTTAATTATCATTCATTCAACATACATTTGTTGAGAGCAGAATAAATGACAAAACCGTTTGCTGGTCACTGGGGATATAATATAGTAACCAAGATAAATGTGGTTCTTCCCTCCTAAAGTTTTAGGCTAATTGGAGATTGAGTTGGGGATCATGTAATCATGCAATAATTAGAAGTCAAAGATGTTCGAGTAAAAGAAGGCCGGAACTTAGTAACCTCATTTGGGCTTCTGGAAGCCACCCTGAAGAAGGGACAGACACTGTGAAAGTGAGGAGTGGTTGGTAGGTGGACATGTAGGAGGGGAAGGGCTTCTAGGCAGCGAGAAGGTCTTGTGAAAAGGCCTCAAGAAAGAATGTGGCAAATTTGAAGAAAAGGAGAAAGAGCTGGGGGACTGGAGCAGAGTGAACAACAAAGAGAACAATAGCAGATGAGGAGGAAGATAGAGGCAAATGGCGGTTGAATTCAATGAATGAGGGCACTCCAGCCTCAGTTTCACCACCTCCAGACGTGAGCACTACCTGCCGGCAGCACACCCAGTAGAGGGAAAAGGAGAGAGTTAAAATGTATTATCTTACATTGTCCCAAATTTGACTCTGAAAATTCAACCTATTTGTTTTCATTTTTAACAGCTATACTGAGGTATATCTGACATATGAGCAATTGTACATATTTATAGTGTACAACTTAGTAATTTTTGAAATAGGTATTTACCTGTGAAATCAGCAAGTTTATGATAATCTTCATTGTTCCAGAAAGTTTCCATGTCCCTTTGCAGTCCCACCACCCCACTACCCACATCCCCAGGCAGAAATTGATCTGTCCATGCCTTGAACAGTGCCTGGCATGTAAAACAAATATTTGTTGAATCAAAGAAAAGTGAATGCATTTGGAGAAGTAGCTCTTGGTTGACATTTGGTTGGTTGCTTCATCTTTCCTAGGTATGCAGTGCTATTCAGAATCAGGATTTCACTGTGATTGAAGACTACTGCACTGGCCTCAAAGCCCTGCTTTATCTGAAAAGCATTGAAGAACTCCAAGATTGGGACGGGCAGAGTCCAGCTACTGTGAGTCACCAGAAAGGGAAACCAGTTCCACGTATTCCTGAACTCGTGGGAAAGGTACGTGCCCACCTCTCCTGTGTTATCCTTGAGAACTCCGCCTCGGTCAGTTTCTATTTCAGATCTTGTTTGCCTCCCCACATTCTCACTAGCAGAGGAAGCACAGTGCCTGTTGGATGTGATTTCTGCAGTAGAATCATTCTGAAGGAGGCTTGATTACAGCTATATGATGGGCCTGTGAGTTACCTTTTAAAAAACCAATATAACACAAGGTCACATGACAGAAAAAGATTGAAGTTTGCAGTGTAAAGTGCCTCCAAATTCTTGCTTACTGTGGTGATGACTGGCATTCTTTCCAGTGGGAGGCTGGAGATTTCTTTATTCTTTAACAAGCTCTGGAAATTATAACATTACTGTTCTATTTTCAAGAAATCAAATCACTAGAGTCCTGAATAATATGATGAAGTTTTTAAAATTAAAATCTAATCAGTATCTTTTGTAACCGCTTCTGCTGTGTGGTTAAACCTGGGCTCAAAAGGTTGTGTCCCAGCTTTCTCACTAACTGCTATTTTTCGAGAAATATACACTACATTTACATTTTGTATAATACAGTGATTTTAGCAACTCTTTTCTAAAACAACATTCAGCATTTCACCTTTGTATTTTTCCTTTGTGTTATTCTAAATAGACAACCATTGTCAGAAGACATTTCTTGAGCCCTGAATGAGGGGAGGAAAAAATTATAATTCTTAGTCTTTTCAGCTTGTCACTACATCAATAATTAACTTTAAAAAAAAGAGAGAGAGGCAGTATAAAAAGATTCTTTAGGGAAGCATTTAATAATTCAAATGAATCTTAACTTGAAATAGGTCACATGAAAAAGAATGGAAAACAAAAACCCTGGGTATTCTGCCTTGGATGACTGGGTTAGGGACTCAGAAATAATAAGAGAAACATCATATAACTGATTTGTATTTGGCTAGTTTTAGTAGAAAATATCACTGTCCCTCTCCTAACAGCCAAAAATGAAGCCTTCTTGAAGAATAATGTATATGATTGCAAGTCCAGTAATGAAAATGAAAAGGAGGAAAGAAATAAAATCTTACAATGTGGGTTCCAGGAAAATATCATGATGAATGACTCCGTGAGTGGCAATCAAACAGAAAGGCTGTGACATTAATATTTATAATATTGTAATTAGCAATGCAGTGCCTAAGCGGCATTATTAGTGTAACTAATCATATTATCATAAACTGAGTCTGCAGTATTCAGACAGTGAGTGTTCTTGCCTTTATCAATGACCATCAATATCCTAAGGTTGTTTATAAATAAAAAAAATTTACAAATGACTTTACACTCATTCAGTGTAACTATCTCAAAGAAATTGTTTCTGACATGACAGTTTATGACCATCTACAAAACCATTGTCTCAAATTTGGGTGGTTGCCATGTAAGCCAAAATGTAAGTAACCACGTAGGACTTTCACACTCATTTCAAAACTTATATATTCAAATAGAAGACGAATAATGATGGGGACATTTGTGTCAATGACATAAGTGAAAATTGATTTACTAATAGTTTGAATCTATATTCAGACTTTATTTTGTTAGGCCCAGCCTTCAGCAAAATCATAAGTGTAATTTCAGCATTATCACTTGTTTTTAAAAAAGAAAAAAAGATTTTGCCTATGTGATTATATTAGTGATTTATTTCTCAGCACTAAGTTGAGGAACAAGCAGATGGTCTGGTAATAGATTTGTGCTTCTGGATTCTCCAGTGAAGGCTGACATGACTAAAACAATAGGCGAATATCCCCTTAGATTAATATCTTTAGTAGTGAATCAAAGTGCCCTGGATCCAGGGTACAGGTGGCTTCCTGATTGTTCCTTCCTAGTGTTGCTGGTGTATGTGTGTGTGTGTGTGTGTGTGTGTGTGTGTGTGTGTGTGTGTGTGTCGTTGAAAACAACTCATATTGTGCTTTTGTTAGCTAAAGAATAGTCTGCTGCTCCTTACAATGTTTTCATACAATAGGGAAAATGAGAGTTGTGGACCTATTTTAGAAAGACACTCCAAAAGTAGCTGGTTTCTTTAGGCAGAAAAAATTTGTTTGGAAAGTACAATTAGTGCTCTACTTTATCTTTCACTAGTAGGTCAGGCTAGAATAAATTAAAGTAGATGTTTAGAAGAAACTAATTACAGTGCAGTGTTGGATGATGGAGAAAAAATGAAACTTTGGCTATGGAAACAAGGATTTGGCCAAGTCAGCCATGTTATCTCTCAAGTAACTAAAATAGTTAATATATTCTGCTTCTGCTTACCTCACTTATTAATTGATTAAACTCTCTAAGCAATGTTTCTTTAGGTGATTTTCAAAGGGCAGGAAGTTGGGTTTCTGTAGTCTTATGGTGCAAGTCATTTAAATCTGCCTGCAAGAGGAGAGCAAATCCCTGGGAAGAGCAATCATCAGCTTTGTCACACCACAGAGCTGTTGATCTCAAACTATTGGTGTTTAAAAACCACACAGCATGCCTGTGAGAAATGTAGGTTCCCGAGTCCCATCCCATCGATCCTGATTCAGGGGGTCAGAAGTGCTCCAGGAATCTGCTTTTTCGCATCACAATTCTGAGGGACAGATCCAAACATCTGCATAGCCAAAAGGAATGAAAAAGAGATAGCAAAAGAAAAGTTAGAGATTGAAAAGTTTAGCAATGAGCAGAACAGAGGCTTCTCTTGAGGGACAAAGCTAGCAATAAATAATTGTGAGCTAGAAGAGAAATGAATCAGAAAGAGAGGCAAGAGAGGAAGCCAGAGAAGCATCATGCTGGGTTCTGAATGGCCAGGGTTGAAAATACCCAGTGAGGAACCTGAATATAGGATAGCAGTATAAGTGGTATAGCACTAGCAGAGTTGAGAGTAAGACTGCTAGGTTTATATGATTCTTCATTACTTACTAGCCAGGCAACTCGGGCAAGTTACTTAATCTCTGTAAACCTGTTCCTAAAACTGTACGATGAAAATACTCACAACACAGTTCCACAGTCCCTCATTAACAATTCTCAAACCCAAAAAGTGCTGAAACCAAATCATTTCACATAACTCATTTGGCACAAAACCTGGCCTGAACTGACGTGAGCCTATTTACTTTCTTTATTTATTCCTCTAAGAGAATATTTAAATGTTTACTGCAGAGAAACTAGTATGTTTGATTCCAGGTTGCTACCCCATACCTTGCTGGGGCCAGAGGTGGGAGTGTTTGGTAAAATAAGGTATATGTACCATTTGACTTTTCTAAGATCCAAAAAACAATTCTGAATTGATACATCTGGTTCCAGGAATTTTAAATAAAGGATTGTGAAGAATACCTAAATGAAAATATAACTGCAAATATAACTTTATCCAGAAATTCTTCTAAAGAGTTGGAGGCAAAGTATACACTTTAGTGATATTAGAAAATAAAATATTAGTATTTGGCATTTTTTAGGTCTGGAAAAATAAGAATTATGTTGAGATTACTTGTTTGAGAGTTGTGAAAGAAATTGGACACTCCAATATTTATTTGAACAGCAAATTTTGCAACTGGAAAAGCATGGAAGGAAATGTCTTCATTGTTTTGTGCTAGGGATGAGAGCGGAACGCCTAAGCAAGAGTCTCGAAAGGGTAACAGCAGAAGCCAAAATTATTGATCAACTTGGGTCTGCATGCATTCTCACACGCTGTGCCCTACATCTGGAATGGCCTTCCACTTCTCAAGCATCACTTGCTCTTTGAGCCATTCCCTGACCTCAATGCTAGAATTAATTTCTTTCTCTTTTTGAACCTCAGTTGCAACTAGTATCACACAGCATTTGAATTTTTACATATCTGTTGCCCCTACTTGACAGTAAGCTCACTTTCTGATTCATCCATGTATCCCAATTCTCTGGACATGTACTGATATACAGTAAGGGCTTAATAAATGTTGGTTGAATAAGTGAATGAATGAATGAATAAATCAACATTGTAAGAAAACAGCTCAGTGGTAACATTAAGAATTAGTAGTCACTTGACTTATTAAGCCATTAATTTTTTCGGTACATAAGAAATGAAAACAATGTAAAAGGAAAGAAACAACCTTTGAACTTAAAGTCCCTTTTTGTGTATGAATCTAGTTTAGTAAAATGAGATGGAAAGAAACAAGAATAGAAAGAGTGAGGCAGGCAGGTGAGCAACCTCTGTGCTTTCTTGGCTTGGCAAAACATGCCTGGATTATAAGCTTCTTGAGGGCCTAGATCACACACTGTGTACCAGTGCCTAACACAATGTCTGCCATGTAGGAGCTACAGCACAGTAGCTGGATTGCTAAGTGAATATATTGATCAATCATTATTTTATTTTAAGATCTATCTTATTAATCAATATCAATTACTTTATGAAGCCATCTATGACCCTATTTCTTTCTCTCCAGGAAAGTCAAATCAGAATCACTCCTTTCTGTTTTCCTGTAACCTATTGTTTGTATAACCAATATTTCAAGTATAATATTACATTATCTTTTACTTACATGTCTTCTTGTCCATCACTGCAGCTCATTATGAACATTTTGAAAGAAAGATCATGTCTTATTTATACTTGAGTTTTCAAGCACTTAGCACAATGTTACATGTTTATAGAATTAAATTGCACAAACTTTCTGTGGTGTCCTTATTTGGGAGGGAATAAGAAAGCCAATTTATAATTAAAATTACATCTAGGCCTCTTCCAGAAATAGCAGTCATTTTAGAAGAAAAGAGAAAATGTGCCAAATTACTGTACTTTCAGTAGGTATTAAAACATGATGAAATACATATAAGTGATATTAATAAGTGAACATAATCTGTGCCCATTATTGGTCATTAAATGTGAAATGTCCAATTTTGAATCAAAAGTTGAGTTTATTATATCTCAAATAAGAAAGAGTACAATTAATCAAAGTATGTGCCTAAACTATCAACACAGTTTTGCCATCTTAATGGCAGCTTGTTTATGCCAGCAACAAAGAAGCCTGGATAGCAAGTGGTGATGAAATTGTGAAAGGCACTTTCCACAGCTTGTTGAGAATTGAATATTTTTCCTAGCAAGACATGGTCCAAAGCCTGGAATAAGTGGTAGTTTGTTGGTGCAAGGTTTGGTGAATATGGTAGATGACTGAGAGTGCCCAAGTTCAGCTGCTGTGGTTTGAGCAGCGTTGTTTGTGTGACATGTGGTCCAGCATTGGTTTGCAAGAGGATTGGCCTGTCTCTGTTGCTCAATCTGGGCTGCTTAATCACAAGCAACTTCATCATTTCATCCGATAGGTTGCAGTAGACATCTACTGTAACCGACTGACCAGATTTCATGAAGCTATAGTGGATAATACCAGTGCTGGACCACCAAACAGACATCATTAGTTTTTTTTTGATGAATATTTGGTTTTGGACTGTGTTTTGCCCTTCATCTTTATCCAACCATTGTGCTGAATTCTCGCAATTGTCGGAAAGAATCCATTTTCATCACAGGTAACAATACGGTGTAGAAATGGTTGGCCTTTATGTCATGACAGTAAAGAAAGGCAAGCTTCAAGATGATTTCTCTTCTGACACTCGTTTAATTCATGTGGAACCCATCTATCCAGCTTCTTTACCTTGCCGATTTGTTTCAAATGGTCCAATATTGTTGGAATAGTAACATCAAACCTTGTTGCTAATTCACCCATAGGTTGAGATGGATCTGCTTCCTCTACAGTTTCCAGCTCATCATTATCCACCTTGGTCTCAGGTCACCTACATGGCTCATTTTCATAATTAAAATCACCAGAACAGAACTTCTCGAACCATCAGCATACTGTGCATTCATTAGCCCCATCCTTCCCAAATACATTGTTGATATTTTCACCTGTCTGTGCTGCATTAGTTCCACGACGGAACTCATATTTGAAAGTAACCCAAATTTTTGACTTATCCATGGTTTCTCAAAAATTGCTCTAAAAAAACTGAAAGATAATCATAAGCAAACCATGCATTTGAAAGACTGAGGATGTACCTTCACAATAAAAATAAAACAAGAAGTGTCAAAGTGAAATGTCAGAGACATCAACTGTCTAACTTAGTACTTAAGGAAATCGGACATTCATACTTAATAACCTAATAAAAACTTTCATTAGAATAAAACCTGAAATGCTGTCATTGTCATGGTGTTTGTATAATAACTCTGAAAACAAGGCTTTATTTTGATGATAGAAACCAAAATTGCATCCATGTGACCAGATGCATCATTATCAGTTATTTTAAAGCCAAAAATAACACAATTCACTAATAGAAGGAAACTTCCCAAGTCTGATAAAGAACATCCACAAAAATTATATAGCTAGCATTATACTTAATGTTAAAGGATAAATCATTTTCTCTTAAGATTGAGAAAAGGGCAAGAATGTCCACTCTTTCTACTTTTATTCGATATTGTACTGGAGGTCCTAACCAGAACAGTAAGAATATAAAAAGAAATAAATGATATCTAGATTGGAAAGGAAGGACTTAAACTATCTTTATTTGCAGATGGTAAGATTGTGTACATGGAAAATCCTGAAGAACCTATAAATACACTATTGAAATAAGTGAATTTAGCAAAGTTTCATTATATAAAAACAATATACAAAAATTACGATTTCTATATAAAATAATAACAGTGCAACAATAAACAATGGAAAATTAAATTTTGAAATGCTCTTTACAATAGCATCTAAACACTATGAAATACTTACAAATAAATTGAAATATATGCAATATCTGCACACTGAAAACTGCAAAGAATTGCTGAGGAAAATTAAAAAAGTAAATCAATGGCAAGATATGTTAAAATATCATTTCTCCCCAAATTGATCTGTATATACATAATGATCCCAATGAAAATCCCAGCATGTGTTTTTGTAAAGTTAACAAACTGATTCTAAGATTTACACTGAAATTCAAAGGAACTAGAATAGCCAAAACAATCTTGAAAAAGAAGAACAAAGTTAGAGGATTTGTGCTATCTGCCTTCAAGATTTTCTATAAATCTACAGTAATCAAGCAAGTGTGTTTTGGTGTCAGGATAGACAAATAGATCAATGGAACAGATAGAAGGTCTAGAAATAGACCCACACATATACACTCGATTGATTTTTGACAAAGGTACAAATGTAATCCAATGGAGGAAGGAAAGTCCTTTTAACCAATGGTACTGGAATTAATGGACACCCGTATTTTAAAAAATGAACCTCATACCTACCTCATGCAGGACATAAAAGTAATTTTAAATATATCATATGTATAAAAGTAAAAGGTGAGACTATAATTTTTTAGGGCAGTTCTAGGTTCACAGCAAAATTGAGCAGAAGGCATACACCCCCTTGCAACCAGACTATAAATTTTTAAAAGCAAACATAAATAAATATCTTCATGACTTAGAGGCAAGAAAACATTTGTTGGGTAGGATAAAGCATTTAACCGTATAAGAAAAAAAATGATAAATTTTTCTTCATCACAATTAACTTCTCCTTATCAAAGATACAGTTAAGAAAATGAACACTCGAGTCACAGAATGGGAGAAAATATCCATTTACTTATATCACATGAAGAACTTGTGACCCAAGTAAATGCATATAATACTTTCAAAATATAAACTGGAATGCTTAGAAATAATTCAATTTTATCAATGAGTATATAGAATCTAACAATGAAAAACCTATAATGAGGACCTGCAAGTAGCCTCTTGCAGCTTACTCCCATCTATCTACAATAACTTTTTATTTTTTATTTTTATGTATTTATTTATTTTTGCTTTTTTCTCTAATGACCATTTGTGGAGCTAACCCAGGAAAGAGGAAAAGGAAAGGAGATGGAAGCCATTTTTCTTCAAGTTCATTTTATGGCTCTGTTTTCCATGTCCCCATTATCTTCCCCCATTGCAGCTTTATCCCCACAGTTATTCTCCCTGGGATTGCCAGATGGTTACATTATATTGTTAGAAAAATTCCAGATGACATTTACATTTCTATCCATTACTTAGGTAATGACTGAAATAGAAAACATTATTACTGAGGTCACTTTCTCTTACTGTAGCCCAATTTCATGAGGCTAAATATTTTTTGTTGTTTCAGTTCATTTCATAGGACATAGTTGTGGGGGGAAGCACCAGTCCCCCAAAGTTCAAACTTCCCCAAAATTACCAGATTAGAGTGTGCTGCACAGATGTTATGGGAACTTAATATACATCTCTAAAGACCATCAGATGGTTGAGGACATCTTAAGTAGAAGGCTGGAATGTCAAGTACCCTGTTAGAATAAGACAAACACCTGTTTTATGAATGGTGATTATTCCTGCTTAGAAGGAAAAAATTTTGGATAAGATTTGGTAGCTCCATCTTGTAGTTCTGAGCTTCTGATCATCTCACCAGCATGTAATGATCCCATAAAGAAGTCCATGTGCTGTGGTGAAAAGAACACAACAGAAGAGAAGAAAAAGAATTTGAAATCCAGCAGGTCTGGCTTTAAATCCAGACATGGTGTCTTCCTACTGGGTGAACTTGGGCCAGCTACACCAATCCTGAAGTCTTCCATTTCAGTAAAGGCAAGTTGAGATAATGATACCTATTTCACAGGTACTCCAGAAAGATTAGAAGTCATATATGTAAAGTGTATAGCATGTAGTAGGCAATCAATACTACAATCAATTATTATAACTATTTGTAACATGAAATGGATAGATGACAGATATTTTGGGAGTAAAACTGGACATATGATATATCCATATCCAAAATATGTGGATAATATTGGGGTAAATACAGACATTTGAGCAATACTTTGTGAGATAATTTCTCCTCTCTTTGTCTAGAATTTTTATTATTTTTTAAGTTTTCTTGACCTTCTATTGATAAGATGACGCTACTACATTCATTTTGTTTGATCTGGTCAAAAGCTACCATCTTTGTCCTTTGAAGCACCTCCTTTCACAAAAGCTTCTAATAACTCTGAAATATTCACTTTCCAGGTAAAATGGAGATAAATTAGTTAATTTGAGGTTTGGACAGTAAGTTGTTAGGAATGGTCCATCATTATTCCTAAGATAGTCAGAAGGGAGGAGCCTGCTGCTGCTGCCAAATCAGAAGTTAACAATGTCTGAATTTCAGGTAAACTGTTAGAGGAGGTGCTGACAGGACTCCCTCATGTTATGGAAATAGGTAGTTTTGCATTACTTATAAGCAGAATAGTTTGTAAGCCCTATAAACCTTCCCAGCTTGGTTTCTCCCATCCCAGGGGTAAGTGAGTTCATTTCACAGAGCAACTGTAATCAGTTGGTAGTCCCTGAGGGGAGCCCTGTGTAGGGGAGACTTGTGATGCAAAGCCAAGCCCAGCAGAGGTGTGTGATCAATTATCAATGCCTGCACAGGCATAATATTGCAAAACATGGCCTTCCGCTTCCACGTCTGAGTGTGGAACACTGACAGGTCACCTGGTCCAGGAATTTGGGCAGCAATGCGCTTTTGAATTTGTAACCACTGCAGCTGCCTTGTTGCAGTCCACCATTACATGCCTGAAATAAAATGTAAACCACGCAATATTTTCATTGTTTTGCCATTCTCCCATCTGTTCCTTTCCTTCGTGATCATGCTTATAAAAATCATGATTCCCCATTTTTCCTTATTACATAAAATTGATATCTAATTGCCCAAGCACAAATGTAATTATTTCCTTTGTCACATTCATGAAAGTAAGTGGTTAAGTATAATTCCTCATACTTCATCAAATATAACTACTTTAATCAGAATACACCTTATTAATATTAATTATATACTTAGAACTTGTATAAAAGTGCTTTTCATCTCTTCAACACAACTAACCCACATTAATTTTGATGTTACTTTTGAACCATGAAAAAAAAATTAGGATTTTTCTTGTTCTGGGTAGAGATTGACGATTTAAAAAGAAACCATCACTATAAGCATGTAAGTTAAAATTTGAATTCAAATTCTAGCCTTGAATTCATGCCATACCCTTCCTCCTATGAACTCTACAAAATCAGTGGACATTTGTAGCAAACCAGTTAGCTTTGTTCCTAATCCTAATTTTACATAGTAAAGCAAAATATCTCTCTGTGATTCTGAGCTATGCCCCTGAGACTCTTCCTGACAAAAACATGTATTTGTTAAATCTCCAGTTAAGCCCATCTCCCCACTTGAATAAATGGAGTATTAGATTGAAGATATAATTTTCTGATAATTATAAGAGTCAAAGGAGTCACTTTTATAATGTAAAGAGTCAACAGAAATTATAATTATATTGAGCTTTATACCCATTTTTCCTCATCTAAAATTTGAAAAAAAAAGTCTTCTTTTTGAAATAAAAAGGGGGAATTTTATTTATCAAACAAAAGAAAAAGAAAAATCAAACAAAGCAAACCATAACTGAATTCATTTTTTAGCTTTGAAATGATATCAATCATAACTGCTGTTGAACAGCTTTACCAAAACCCTGGAAGCCTGAGAATAGGCCAGGATATCTTCAATTACACCTAATAATTGACAATCTTAAATTTAACCAAATCAGTTTAGATATCCAGATGAAATATCCGTCCCCTTCTCTTTTCTTCTTAGAAACCTGATTACTCTATTTGGCTACCAGTGTTGATCTAGTTAAGCACCTAATTCCCAAATATCCACTCTATTTTGTGCTGTATAGTCTTGGAAAGCAATCTTATTAGTGTCTCAAATCCAAACACTATGCTAGTTCTATGCTTTATAGTCACAGGTGACCTCTCAAAATGTGTCTGAGAAGATGTGACTACAACTTGCACAGAGAATGTGATTAATGACGCACAGAGAATTCTTTGATTTACAGCTTCAGGCAGTGTTTGTGAAGTTGCCTCCTAGACTGGAAGTACCCTGTAGCCTTCGCTCCCAGCCACTCACACCATGCTGTGGATTGTTTCATTGTCAAGACTGTGTCTTTTGAAGATTTGCTGCCATACATCTTTAAAGCATTTCACTTGTCTTCCTTGCTCATCAATTTTACCCCGTTTCATCTCCAGCTATAGAGACTTTTCTAGGTCTGGTGCTGGCAGTTAGTCTCTTCATCTGCCCAGTCCAGCTGAGCTGAAGAATGTCGCCATCACTTCAGGGCTGTCAATCTGGTCATCTTTCAGACCCTAAATGTTACCAAGTCTTTCTTGCCATTTAATGCAGGTCCCAAGTGAACCAAACTTTTAAAAGTAAATATATGACATTTGTGGTAATACAATCTTCTTAGGAAAATAAAATTATTCCAGTATTGCTATATACAGTCTTCACTGAGATATAGATCAAGCCTGTAAGGCCACTTGACTTGTCATGCCTTTGGTGTTGGTGGTAGATATTGTGAGTGCTCACTAAGATTTCCTGTTCTTTATCTCTTTGTGGTTTATAGGAGAAGTAAACCTCTCTGCCCCTTGGATGTTCCATATGAGTAAGTGACTTACTTTAGTCAATGAAATGGGAGCAAAGTGTGGTATGTGACTCTTTGGGTGGAAGCATTTAAGAACAAGCACTCACTTCTCCCTACTCCCTTCTTCTGCCATGCTGAACACTGAAGTCTCAGGTTGAGATTGTGGCAACATAAAATGTCTGGCCTGGATTGCTGAGATGCCACACATAGCACTGCCCCAGACTGACTCAACAGAGTTTTTGTGAGTGAGAGGTGAACTTTTATTTGGTTAAGCCACTGAAATTTCTGGGTTGATTATTACCACAGTACAACCAGCCTGTGAAGACTAATACAGAATTCCAGATAATATGTAACTGTTCCTAGAGGGGTGGATGGCGCTTTAGCCCCGTGAAAAATTATTAACTGGAAAAGCTCATCTTTGTTGTTCTTCACTTCCTTTTCTGCACCCCTTCCCATCTGCTAGCAGCTAGTACCATGTGCAATTTCCCATTATACCACTCCACTTGTGGTCTGATCTCCTGTCAAAGTGCTCGAGGCCATGACAGACAGCCTTTCTTTCCAAACCCTATAGCTAAAACGTTTATTCCCCCATTGTGCCTATGCTATGGTCTGAATGTTTGTGTCCCCAGAATTCTTATGTTGAAATCCTAACCCCCAAGGTGATGCTGTCAGCAAGTAGGGCCTTTGGGAGGCAATGAACTTAGTGTCCTTGTAAAATTGGCTCCGTAGAGATCCCTTCCTCCTACTACTATGTGAAGCTACAGTGACAAAGTGCGGTCTACGAGGAAAAAGGTGCTCACCAGACGCTGAATCTGCACCTTGATCTTGAACTTCCCAACCTCCAGAAGAGTGAGAAATAAATATTGTATTTTTTTTATGAATAGAGTAAGACAGATTGATTCTAAATGAGTTACTAGGAGGATATCCAGCAATCAGCATAATCCAACTAAGGAAACCAGGCAGACTGTGTGCCTCACCGGTGGCTTCTTTCCTGTTAGCAGTAAGCCTTGGGCAATGTACACACTTTCTCTTAGCCCGTGTTGCCTGATCCAAAAACATGGGGTAATAATATATATCTCATAGGATTGTCAAGAGAAATAAATAATGATCTGAATTTCTTCTTCCCTTCGTAGCCCAGGTTCTAGAAAACATCGTCTCTACTTACTGTTACTCTTCCTTGCTTTTTTATCTTCAACCAGTCAAAATTAGATTTCGGCCCACACTCTTCCCCAAATTCACTAAAACTACTCTTGCTAAAGTTATCAATGATTTGTTGATCACCAAATCCAGTAGGCATTTTTCCCAGTCTTCATTTTATTCAATTTGTGTTACATTCAACAATTGACTACTCCTTCATACTTGAAATTTCTTCTTCAATTTTTTAACCACTATCGTCTCCTGATTTCTCCCTTACTTTTTTCAAGCAAACAATTGTTAATACTTAGTATTTGCCAGGTATTATATATGCCAATATTAATAATAATATAACTGTGCCCTTCAAAGAATCAGACTAGTGTGGAAATTAGACAATTAAAAGTTATTTATAATATAGTGTGATTACTGCAATGATACAGAGATATGCACAGGATGGGGGGGGTGAAGGGGAGTTTGAGGATATTTTCCAGAATAATCTGAAACTTAAAGTTTAGTAGGAGTGGGAAGAATACTCCAGACTGAGGTAGAAAGCATGGCAAAGACCTGGAGATAAACAACATTTCCGTATGTGAAGAGAAGCTTCTGCTTGGAATTAATCTTCTAGGTCACCACCCCCCACCCCCTACACACACATACACACACACATATTTTTTTATCCCTCAAATACTGATATTCCCCTGTCCTGTCTCTGGCTTTCATGTTGCTGTATGTTCATCCAACCCATGAAGCCAATTTCACTCTCCTTGTTATCTTCCAAATCTGTACTCTCACCAAAGACCTCCCTCTGGACCCTACATACCCACAGATTCAGCTTTCTGGTGGACTTTGCTACCCAGTAGCCCAGTTCAGTGCTCTTTCTGCAACCTCTGAATAAAACAACAGTAGTAATTATCCCTGACAATTATATAAGCACTTTATAATTTACGAAGCACTTTGGCATACATTATCTCACCAGCTGCTTCCTTAATGTAATAGCAGCAGTGGGCAAAAAACGGTGTCACTGCCGACAGCTCTTTTCTGACCTTGGTCTCCCAGCCCCACCTACTGAAAACATGAGAGCAGCTGGATGAGAGCTGATTAGACGCTGGAAGCTGACCTCGCGTGGGGACCAGGGGAGTGTGACAGCAGCAGTTGCCACCTCCACCTTCTCCATCTCTGCAGGGGCAATAGAGCAAGCCAGAGGTGTCATGGCAGAATGTGGGAGGCTGCGCAGAGCAGAAAGGCTTCTCATGGTCCACCTGAGCACAGGCTGACAGTGGCAGGCATCAACTTGTGGGAGGTTAAGCACTTACCCACTTTCCCCCCACTTTTCTGATTTCTCATTTCTTCCATGCATTAACTATCATTTTGAAAGTTTCAGTGGGTTAATTAAATTCTTCTAGTGTTGATGCTAAGAAAGCTGAAACATTTTCAACTGAGATTGACACTACTCAAGACATAGGCTTCACTGATGTTTGTTCAGTAACACTACAATATGTCACAGGATTGCTGAGAGAACATCTGAGAGCTATAATGAGCTAAAAGTCAAGTACAGGGGAAAATGTGTTCCAGACTGCTGCAGATGTCCTCAAATCAAATCATATTTCTGTGAAATGCCATATAGAATATTCAGCTGCTGAAAAATGTAACACGAAAGGACAGTTCAATTGATTAGCTCTGTGTTTAAAAAATTTATTTAGGCTAAATTATATAAAATGGTTTTTTTTCCCTACTTTTGAATCAATTAATAAGAGATGCACTTGATTCTAATGAGCTCCAAGGATGATTTTTCTGGGCTAAAAGGACTGCATTAACTGGATTAGGTAGGAGTTAAGGCCTGAAAAAGATGGCAGTTGAATAAGGGAAACAAGGTAGAGTTGAAGGAGAGACATTCTAGAGACCAGCTCCCTTGCCTTTATTCTTCCTTTATTCTGTTGGCACCAAAATGGAGCAGACCTCTGCTGAATTAATTCACCAACATCTGACAGATCTATCTGTGATGCTGTATTGATGGTGGTTCATTCTGACCCTCCTGAGAAACCCAAAGGAAGCTTAGCAAGAGGAGGTCAAGGGTATGTTTTGGTAGATGCATCTTTTGTCATCATCAGCTTATATTCCATCACACAGGTGGCCTTGCACATCACCATAGTTTTGTTAGTCTGGCCTATGATTAGGCATAGTATCTCTCTTTTTTTTTTTTTCAACATAGTCAATAAACTTGAATTTATAAATAAAACACTTGAGAAGGACTGCATGTTTATAATACATAAACCACAGCAGATTTGCTGCTAAGAGAAGTGAAAAAGGTAATTAATGTTCTCTAAGTATTTACTATATCCTAAGCCCTTAGGTGCACGATCTTTGTTTTATGTTTTAATCCTTGCAATAGCTTATGAAGTAGGTGTTCTTATTCCTATTGTACAGATAGGGAAACTGAGTCTGCTTTCAATTAGTTGGGTCATTTTTCATAGTAGTCTCTTAAATAAAGGGCAGCAGTGGATAAGAACTGACAACCTAGGTAAAGAAAAAGAGAAAAATGCTTAGGTGACATTAGAAACTGCAAGAGAACACTACAATGAGATAATACTTCACACTCACTAGAATGGCAAATTTCAGAGGACTGACAACATTAAATGTTTGCAAGGATATGGAACAACTAGAAATCTCATACATTACTAATGGGTGTATAAAATGGTACAACTACTATGGAAAACTCTTCAGTAATTTTTTATAAGACTCAACAATTCTTCTCCTGGGTATTTATCCAAGAGAAACAAAAGCACATATCTATAAAGCTTTGAGACAGATAAATCTCAAAAACATGTTAAGGTAAAGAAGCCAGACACAAAAGATTACTAACTAAATAATTTTATTTATGTGGAGTTCTAATGTTATTAGAAATCAGAACAATGGTAAGTAGAGTTTGATTAGAAAGAGGCACAAGGAAATTTTCTGGAGTGATATTTTAATCCTATATCTTAATTGAAGTGATAGTTTCATGGGTGTATATATATTTCTTTAAACTCTAACTGTATTCTTAAAATCTGTGCATTTTTCTTTGTGTAAATATACATAGATACATTAAATTAATTTTTTTAAAGAAAAACAACTCACTTTCAAAGAAACTAGAGGATAAGCATTTGGTAATATTTTTAGGGACAAAATAAGACATATAAGAAATACTAAAGACTTTTTTTATGCTTAGGTTACTTTTAATCAGGTAGGCTTTGGGAACTAAAAACCTTTGGAAAAAGAATAACTGGTACCTTGATAAAAATCTTGGCTGGAAACTGGCTTAGAGAAAATGGATGACTGGGGGCATAAACAAATGTATTTCCCTCTGCCAACTTGCCAGCAGCTGGGTATAGAATTGGAATACTTGAGGCCTTTCACATCAGGGAGGCTGGCTAGGACTTAGAAATGGAGAAGAGACACATCTGGCTCCTTGAGGAGTAGTGTGGGTCCCGGATGTGGCCTCGCAATTCAAATGAGAAGCTGCTTCTTAGAGATGGAAAATTTGATTAGGTCTTTAGGTAGGCCTTCAACTTGCTTTGCTTTGTAGGATCAGCAGTGCCTGCAGCCTCTGTTAACAAAAGCTGACCTTGCCTGAGGCCAAAGCTTCCAGAACAGTACCTTAAATTGATTGCTGATAGAGTGTTACATGCAGGGCTGGGCTCTTTTGCCCTAAAGTTCTACCCACCCTTACACAAACAAACCCAGTGGGAAATTTGTCTGGAAATTTTAAACCAAAAGCATTTCTAATGCTTTAATATATGCATTGACATTTTGTCTTGTAATAGCATTATTATTAATGGGTAATAAAACTGCAGCATTTATAGAACTGAAGACAAAGCACTTGAGGTTGAATTTCCATTCAGTGTAAGTACATTTTGTGCATTTTGTGGGGCATTAGTATTGCAAATTTGTAGAGAGTCCAAAACTCTGCTTTCATTCTGGTATTTTTGCATTCAAGTTTCTGCTTTTGTACATCCTTATTACCTAAGATGCCTCTCCTAGAAAATTATGACTGGAAACAAGTATCACACATCTTTTCTGAATTCATATAATTTTTGTGGCAGATTTGATTTTTGGTACTAATTAGAATTTATTTTACATATCTCTGCCTAACTCAGAGACTTTTAATTTGAGTTTGGATTTTAATCATTTAAATATATGTCTATTCATTCAACAAATATTGAATATCTGTTCCATGCCAGGCACTGGTAGATAATTGAGATTGAGTGATGAGCAAGATAAACCCTTTATCACTGAAGGACAGTCCATTGTGAAAAATGAGATAATAGTAATAAACTCTTTAAATGCTTTACATTACATAATTGTATATACATATGTATGTTATATACTATATACACATTTTGTGTGTTTGCATGTGTTTGTGTGTGTATCCCATTTTACAAAGGTGAAAACTCAGAGCAAAGAGATTTAGCTATTTAGTAGCGGAAGTAAGATGCAACCCCAATTCTTTTTATTGCAAAAACTGTGCCCTTAACCACTTACCTACCTCTCCTCCCAACATAGCTGCTATTACATTTTCAGAGTTATATTTTAATAGAAGCAGAAAGGAACGAGTGTCTATCTCACCCCAGGGGATTGAGAACAACTGGGAGGGGACAGATGAAGTATATCTTGAGGGATGAAACATTATAAAGTTGATATAAATGTCCTCATTAATTTCATTCTATAGGCAGTGGCTCTGGCTAAGTGATCATTTGTGAAAATTGCTACATTTTTATTTATAGTGGAGAAAGAGTTACAAATCTGTTAGATAATTAATTCCTTTCCCTGATAGGGCACAGGCTTCATTCTTAGTTTGTGCTTTTGGGTGTCGTTGTCTTTTAGCATAAATCCCATCAAATCTTTGTGAGTTTTGCTTTTACATTTCCTTCATCTGTGACGAGAAGATTCTATTAGCAACCCTGGCACCTTCCATTAAAGTCTACAACTTCCAACTGCCAGGAAGGGATAATGAAGTGATAAATTTAATTTGCTACCAAAATATGTAAGGCAGAGATATCTAAGTGAATTTATAGCATTAGCTGTGTCTTTCCTCTTAGCATTAACAAAAGTTTTATGGCAGGTTATCAAAATCAGTGTGACAAAAACAAATTTATATGAATTTCCATACACAGATATCTACACTCTGTATCAAATCATGTTTTTCCCTCCTCTTGTTAGCGTTTTTAGGCTCATCAGACCTAATATAAGGAGTTTTAAGTATTTTATTACTTGGAGGATGACAAAAAACTATTAACCAGTCTAAGAAATATTTTTTTCTCATCAATATATTGTTCTGTAATTTATAAAATCTGAATCTCCTTCTCCCGCCCTGGCTGGAGACCATAAAGCCTATGAAGAAAGAGAACAATATCATCTAACTATAATTTGACAGTGAGAGTGCTTCGAATTCTATGGACACAAAACCCACTTTCACCTCGATTTCTTAACTCTGTGTCATGATCGTAAATACAATGATTCTTTTGTTTAATAACATCCTTATACTTTCTCTAGACACTAAAATTCCCACTTTAGGGATTCCTTCATTCTAGTGGGCGTTATCTTACAGGGTCTCATCATCTCATGTCTTGGCATTACAATCAATCTTGTTATTCTAGGGGGCCGGTGGTGCCCCTAAACTAGACCCAGAGAATGCACTGCCAGGCTAAGTTCTACTTCTTCCATTCAATGATGTGTGTGTTCATCTATAAAACAGACAGCGCTGTTAGTGTGAGTTCACGAGTACAAGGAAAAGTAATATTAATAATCATGATGATGACACTACAAATAATGAACCTTCAAATGATTGTTATTTAACATTATTTTGGGGACTTTTTATGTTGTCTACTTTAATGCTTAAAATGATCCAGATAATGTATAAATTATTTTTCTCTGTTTCCTGTTGAGAAAAGTAAGGCTCGGGGAGATTAGTAAGTTGTCCAAGATCCTATGGAGATCAGAGACAGCACTGTAGCCCTGGTCTATGTGCTCATAAACCCTGCACACTTACCTACTACATTTCACTGCCTCCACTTGCCATTCTGTGCAGAAAGGATCATTGTTTTTCCATGCTTGGGATTTGATTCTGAGTCAGCAGATTGCAGATTAGGATTCTATGACTCTGTGGACAAGATGGGTGAACTTTCCCCCTCCTTCCTAGTGACCTGCAGCAATAGACTGTAGTAGGAATTGCTTGATGCTTGTTCATCTGTATTCAGTAAACTCAGGATAAATCATTGCTTTTGCAGACATGCTGCCTCCTTTCCTTACCCCTTCACCATTGGCGTCAAGCCACACTGCCATCCTATCAACTGGGCTGTCCTCACCTCAAACTGTATTGGCCTAGATCACCAGCCCATCTCTTCCTCCTTCTGTTCTGCCCTTTTATGTTGGATTGCTTGATTTTTACTTCTACAACAAATCCAGTTTGGGTTACGACTTCATGCATTTATTTACATGCATGTATTTCCCCTACCAATTGCCTTAATGAACCTACTTCTTCTGGTCTGCTGACTTATGTCTTTGAAGTTTTGAGACACAGAGAGCCAGAGAGTAATGGAGAAGAGAGCCTTCAGACAATGAGGAGAAACCTGATCCGAAGGTCTGCATAGGCCTCTGCAAATTGTCTTGTTGACCCCAGCATTGGGCCTCCCCTTCAGCAGGTGCAGTGCCTGTCTAGATGTGTGCGGATGTCTGGCTGGATGCCCAGCCAAAGTGTTGATGTGAAAATTGCTTTCTCTCTCTCTTAAGTCATCTCAATTTGATATGAAATCAACCATCTAGGCAGTAACCGAGTATCTGAATGGACTTCAGATTCCTCAATGGGCTACTAGTGCCCGTTACTGTCCAGGATACAAGGCAATGACTGATTTACACTTAATGGCAGGAAAATCCCAAGATATAACTGCCAAATACCTTAGAGTGTCTTTATTACAACTGCAGGTGAAGTTTCCATTCATACAGTCCTTACTCAAGCCTTATGATATATGCAGGTCTGCAACAGAGGACCAAAAGAAAACCTATAAGTGGTATCTGAAAGTAGTGTAGATTTATTTGTGTTTTTTCTCTCCTGCTTTTGTGTGTGTGTGTGTGTGTGTGTGTGTGTGTGTGTGGAGAGAGAGAGAGAGAGATAGAGAGACAGAGAGAGAGAGAGAGAGAGAGAGGAGAGACAGAGAGAGAGAATGCTTGTATACATTCTGTATGTATGCCTGTATATTTCTCTCTGGGAGCCCCCTAGAGGATACCTGGTCTCACACTCTTACACCAAAGAAAAATTCCCAGAATATGATATAAATATTTATCTACTCCTTAGTTATTTATGCGTGTCACAAGATGTAAAATGTCAGGGCTGGGGTGGGTTGGGGTGAGCCAGTAGCAGGGATGAGAGTGGACATGGGGAGCTCCAAGGTCATCTTTGAGGGATTTCAGTGCAGTCAATATAGAACATCAAATAACAATCCAAGACAGACCATTAGTGTACACACAACAAGAGTTATACTACCAGTCCCCAACAATAACAACCATTTTACTCTCTGTTTCTATAAGTTTCACTTTTTATACTCCACATATAAATGAGATCACGTGGTATCTGTTTTTCTATGCCTGGCTTACTTAGCGTAATGTTCTCCAAGTTTATCCATGTTATCACAGATGACAAGATTTCCTTCTTTTTAAAGGCTGAGTAGTATTCCATTTTGTACATATACCACATTTTCTTTTTCCATTTATCTGTTAATGGACACTTAGGTTGATTCTATGTCTTGGCTATTGTGAATTATCCTGGAGTGAACATGAGAGTGCAGACATCTCTTCAAAAAATTAATTTCAAATCTTTTGGGTAAATACCCAAAAGTGGGATTTCTGGATCATACGGTAATTCTGTTTTGAAGTTTTCATTTACTATGCTAAAGATGAATAGAATGCAGATTAAAACAATACACCTGATCCAGTAGTGATTAAGTGTGATGACAAGTTGCAAATAGAATATATTAAAAGAGGAAAGTGTGGCAGTGTTTCAAAAATTAACCCAATTCATAAAAGAAATAACCTCATCATTATTACAGGCATCTGTAAGCGCATCTTCATACTAAGGGCATTTTCTCCTGTGTATTTTGCCTTGGAAAGAAATGAATGTTTCTTCTAAGCCAGAATGTAAAGAGGATGACAATATGTAGACATTTTGAGTTGGAAAGAAAAGAATAGAGTAAATTATGGATGACACTGATCTCATCAGTAAATATTGACTTTTTAGAACTACCTGATAAAAATGGTAATGATTAGACTATTCCTTAGGGAAGTAAACATAAAATTGTAAAACCTTTATAGGTGACACAAAGTTAGTGGAACTACCCCACCAAAAAGAATCATCTCGATCTAGAAGGAGCAAAACAAAAATCACTAGATGGGAATTGAATCCTTATCTCTATATGAACAAGTACAGTTAGGTAGTACTTACTCAGTCACTTTAAATTCAAGTCTTTAGTCCCAGGCAAATTGCATCCCAGGCAACTGGAAGAGGTAGAAGATGTGATCAACACATAGCTGCTGGTCATCTCTGTGAAATCATGACACACAGGGCAAATGGCAAAACTGAAAGTGCATTATTAGTTTTACCAAAAGAGAAAAATGTGAATTCTGAAAATTTATGAATGTTAAAGTTGAATTTGGTTCTCTAGAATATGTCTAACCTCATTGGTTTAAAAAAAAATATACTAAATGTGTATAAGGAAAATTAAGCAGTATTTCTTTAGAAGCAGGATTTCTCTAAAACAATGTGTATGAATAGAGATAGGAAGGGTGAAAACTCAGAACAGTCCGTACCAAATGAACATAATTTCCCCTTTTGATACATTTCTAGGCAATAGATAAAATTGTTAACTTTCACCTAGCTCTTAACTAAATACTGTGCACTAGACTAAATGTTTTACTTCAGTTATTTCATTTAATCCTCAGAGCAACCTGTGAAGTATGTCTTCCTGATATTGAGGCTTTAACAGATGAGAAAATAGATGCAAAGCTAGTAAGTGTTTGAGCTGAGATTTGAACCCAGATAATAGGAAATCAGAACCCAAATCCCAAATCATTTTATATCCTCTCGATAGAGTGAGGAGCTGCTGCTAGCAAGGGGTATCTTGCTTTCTGCAAGGCATTTGACAGCTAACGATGAAAGCCTGTTGAACACTGTCGAGAAGATTGTTAGTTGGATCACAGAGCTAGTAAGCCTCATAATATTCTTATTTCTCTAAGAAAAGCTTAACTTGTTGTTTGGAGCATTTCACACTTATAAAAAAATTTCATCTTCTTAGAGTTCCTCAGATTTGCAATTAGAATCTGTGAGTATATAACCGAAAGAAAAACTTCGGGTTTAATCATCCACTATAGAAATCTGTCATCTAAATTTGAAAACATAACTCTGTCAGGATATGATATTTTATTAGAATAATATAGTATGACTATTAAACGAGAGTAGTGGACCTCTGCATGAAAGACCTAGAAGTTTTCCCATAGATTAGTAATGAAGAACTACAAATGTGAATTTTAGAAATAGCTAATTTAAAAGGCAGGATGTTTAATCATTTGAGGTTATAATATACCTTTATGCTATAATACAAAAAGCCCTACTTTACTAAAAAATTATTAGTGTAAATACATTTCAAGAAACTGTTTAACCTACTTAAGATAATTAACAGCTTTCAAGTACACTATCAAAATTCATACGAAAGCCAACAATGAATGTGCTGTTTTAAATGAATGTTTGTTAGCAATTCTTTACATTGAATATACCCGATAAATGAATTTCTTTCCCAATAATCTATAATTCAGACTTCTCACTCATTCAAAAGGGCTCTTCACAATTCTTCCAAATTAGTGCATTTTTACTATAGACTTTTATAGACTATAGAGAGCGCCGTATTCCCTGTTGATATAATTTGATCTCAGTTATGTAGTCATTTTCTCATTCTATCTGCTTCTACCAGGAATCTTTCATTAGTTGCTTACTGATCTTACTCTAGAGACTTAAAGTAATTATGTCCAAGAATTGTACAGTGTCAAGAAGTGGTAACTTATAGGAAATGGAGTGATATGTGCTTTAATTTTTAAATCTAATACAAGCACACTCAATCAATCCAGAGAGTGTATCAGTATGAGGCAGATATCCCACAGAAGAGTATATTGTGTTTTTCCTATGGCCAAAATGATTTTAACTTTTAATCTGCACTGAGACTTTTGAAAAATATAAATTTACAATGAGACATCTTTTGAAAGGCAAAAAACTATTTTCTACCATAAAAACTTGAAATATACAGCTATTATTCATGAAGACCCTCATCTAAAGCATAATCTCATATTTTTAGAAATCTAAACTTTTGCTACCAAAAACATTCCTATTTCCTAACTTAGCATTAATATACTCTCTGCACTGATTAAAAACATTAGTGGTAATACAAACTATTGAAAATTGGCCCATCTGGCAAATTTGGTGATTCTTGCCTAACTCTGGAGAATTTGTACCACAAAATATAATTCCTGTTTATAACATTAAAGAATTCGTATCTCTGAAGTGAGAGAAGAGGAAGTTTGGAAGGAATAGATAGTTGGGTTTGTCAGCTGCCAAGGGCTGAAGGGACAGTAAAGATAAACCATCAGTATCATGACGAAATCTAAAGAGGCAAGTGCATTGTTTTCCTATTTGTATAAAGCCTCAGTTTTACTATACCACTTTGTAACTTGCCATTTTTTTTAAAGAATTGAACTCTATGGGTCAGAAATAAGTGAATACTGCAGGGTGTTTTCTCAACCCTGTTTCTAAAAGAGGGTGCTATGGCTTGAATGATGACGCATCCTCTAAAATTCATGTTGAAACGTAATCCCCAACACAACGATATTAAGAGATGTGGTCTTTGCAAAGTGAATAAATCATGAAGGCTCTACCCTCATGAATGGGATTAACATCATTCTAAAAGGGCTTGAATTTGAAGAGATCGCTTTCTTGCCTTTCTGTCCCCTCTGCCAAGTGAAGATACAGTGTTCATCCCCTGTGTAGGATGCAGCAACAAGGCACCATCTAGGAAGTGGAAGCCTAGTCCTCACTAGACATCTAACCTACTGATGCCTTGATCTTGGTCTTCCCAGGCTCCAGAACTGTGAGAAGTAAATTTCTGTTGTTTATAAATTACCCCATCTGTGATATTTTGTTATAGCAGTGTGAATTAACTAAGACAGAGGGTCATCCCCTTAGCTTCTGATATTCTTCACAGAAACTAGCGTGTAGACTTGGGTAGGAGGCTGTTTTCTTTCCATTTGGAAATTCAGTTTAACTACACATGGTTTAGCCTTCATGTTGAATTAAAAGTGAAGAAGAATGCCTCTATATATTCCAAATGTGTTGCTGTTTGTTGACATCTTTAGAAATACCCACAGCTCCTTCATGGTTCCTAGTGCTTTTCAAAGATGAGAGTTTTTTATAAAAGGTTTTAATTTATTATAACATTGATACTGTTATTTCTTTTACTTGTATCAGTATGGTAGAATGGTTGTGTATCACTCCCACAGAGGTTCTAGGTTGTTTTCTGTGACAGAGCTTTTAACATTAGAAATGAAAATATTCAACGATAGTATAGAGTTGGGCCGTTTGAAACATTTCCTGCAGCAGCGTAATAATAGATGCTTTATTTAAGGAAAAGTCCTGGAAGAAATTAATTGATATGAGCCAGAAGTTGTTCAGCCAATTTAATCGCTAATCTGCTGTTGTTTCTAAATTGAATGAGATACAGAAGAAAGTCTGTCTGCCTCCAAATCAGCCAATTCAAGATATGAACACAGGATAGAATTTAGACCACTGTATGCTAAAATGCCTGCTTAAAATTAAACAGGCTTTGCTAGGGGTGGGGATGAGGGAGAGATTAGCCAAGTTTTAAACATGCTAATTCACTTTTGAGGGCATTTTGCCAAATTAACTAAGGCTATCTTGAAGCCATTTGAAAAATTAACTTGAGAACAAACAGTAACCAGGCCTCAATTTCTGTTTTCAAAATTTGTTAAGAACTAGACTTTAAACAAAAATTAAAACAGTAATTAAAGAAAACCTTTTATTCAACTATCATATTATCAAATCCCAGTAATAGTATAGTCTCTTGTGGATGAGGTAAATAATTTGGTGGTACCCTTCCTGCTCCCCAATGACTGGTTCTATGTGTAAGGCTGTCATATTCTCTTTGAAATTCAGATATTCAAAGTACATGACAATAAGGGAAAATTCAAGTACCAATGAATGGTAATTGATTTTAAACCCTGGGAACTGGAGGAGGCTAATAGGAGGGGGTAAATCTCCTGCAGTCGTTCTCTTCCATTTAAGAGTTAGCTTATCTCTCAGCATCAGACACCCCATTACTGAGCCTTGAAATTTCTGCTGGACACTCTAATCTCACATTTGTCAGGTGGTATATTAAAGAGTCATCCATTTTCAACTTTCTTATCAGTATTATAGAAAAGATACAGTGTTAGTTCAGTTGAGAATGTATAACTAACATTCTATTATGAGGAGCCTAGGGAAAACATTTGTCTTGCATATCTTAGCGTAGCTTCCTAGTTGTCCTATTCTAATATTCTGAAAAGACAAGAAATGAGTTATCTTTGTTGTTATTTTTTCTTTATCACCTATTTTTATAAAATTACTTTCTGCTTTAATTTCATGCCTTTTAAATAGAAATTGTTCTATTATCATCTTGGAAACCCCTGCACCCTACTGTACAGTAATTGCTGAGAAGTTAGTTAAATGCATAACATTATAAATATAAAACTATTGGTCATCACAATGACTCTTGACCCAAATAGTAAAATGTCATGTCTTCCTCAATCTAATGGTACTGGTAAGAAAAATTTTATCTTTTGTTTTCTTCATGATAAAAGAAAGAAGGAAAGGAGAGAGAGAAGGAGAGAGGAAAATGAAAGGAAATCTTAGGGTTTATTTCAGTAGCATAGCAACTGAATAACCACCTCTGTTTAGTTATCTAATGGGTAAATTTATTCTTATAATACTCTTATATAATGTTCTATTAATAGATTTAAAAGGCACAGAATGTATTTCTAATTCATTTTTGTTATATTTACGGTTTCCTCCAAACATACTGCAAATTGAGAGTCCCAAAATTACCTCCCACATATTTTTTCTCAACTTACTCCCTACATAATATTAAAATGTTATAAACCTTCCAAAAGATCATCTATAGTATTTATCCAGCTTAAGCTTCTCTGGGCTTCTTGAACTGGTAAATGTGTGTGTTTTACCAAATTTGGGAAGTATTTAGTCATTATTTCTTTAAATAGTTTTTGTTTCGTTCTTTTGTGCCTCTTTTCTAATATACTCCAATTGGATGTACATTAGACTTTTGAGATAGTGTCACAGGTCCCCGAGGTTCTTTAGATTTTTTTTTCAATTGTTTATTTTCTTTGTTTTCAGAGTGGACCATTTCTATTGATCTCCCTTTAAGTTCACTGAGTCTTCTCATACCATTTCCATTATACCATTAAGCCCACCTAGTGAATTTTTATTTTAGATATCAGATTTTTCAATCCCAGAATTTCTTTTTGCTTCACTTTATCATTTCTTTCTCTGCAATATTTCTTACTCATCATGCATTATCAGCATATTTTTCTTTACAGCCTGAGCATAGTTACAATAGCTGACTTAAAATCCTTGACTTCTAATTATAATATCTGTACCATCTCAGGATTGGTCCCCATTTATTGTCCTTTCTTTTGAGAATGGTCATAATTTTCTGGGTTTTCATATTTCTGATAATTTTTATTGTATCTGGACTTTGTAAATGATACATTATAGAGAGATTCTGGACTCTCTACACCTAAGAGTACTGGTTTTTCTTTGTTTTGCAGACAGTTTACTTTTCTTAATGCAAACTCCAAAACTCTGTCACCTCTGCAGTTAGCTGCCAACTGAAATACCTGTGAAATTTCTATTTTAGTCTTAGCTGAGCTGCTTGGGGTCTGCCAAGCACATGCCTAGCTCAGATGTCACCAGCAATCTGAGTAGTAAGTATGCAGAACCCAGCACTCCCTCTCTGTAGCTTTCTCCTTTCTTGGATATTCCCCCAGTTTCCAGATATTTTGATGGCCCTGCAATCTGATTTCTCAACCAGTAAGACTGTATTTCTCTCTAAATTTTAACCTTCCCACTTGGTATCCCCAGGGCCTATCCTCAGGCGCAAATGATGGTATCATTCCCTTTTTCGAAGTGTCAACTCCCCTTTAATTCCTGTTCTTTGGGGCTTTCCTCAAATGCCTTTGGATGGTGTGTGTGTGTGTGTGTGTGTGTGTGTGTGTGTGTGTGTGTGTGTGATGAGTTACCTGCAGGAGAAGCCCAACAGGAAGTTCTCTGCTGTTATCAGAAGTTGAATTCTTAAAAGTCATTAATCATAAATAAAGAACACGAAGAATCCTCATAGAAAGAACATTCATTTGTATATAAAACTTTTTCGAATTGCAAACTTGTACAATTTGAAGACTTAAATGTTTTTTGCTGTTGTTCTTTTTAAATTCTCATCCTATGTACTGCCATCTCTAAATCAGAGTAATGAATTCAGTGGTTGTGAGCAACTTGACATGATTTGTAGAAGCACAAAAGGCCCTGGGGAATTGGACTTGGTATTGCTCACTTTTAAGTTAATAAAGAGAAAACCCTACAATCAAATGCAGTGAAGGGTATAATTGGTGCAATACTGCTTGCTATCAGTGTACTTTTCAGGGTCATTTTTGTTAACTGAGGAATGAAGTAAAACATTTTTAAGTGCCCAGCACTTCAATAAGAATACATATGGTTACCCTGAGCAGTCAAGTTCAAATATGTAATGCCTGATTATTACAGAAGCACCCATTCAACATTGCTCATTGTAAAAAATCTTATTCTTTAGTTGCAGATATACATCACCTGAAATCAAGCCATGTCTAAAAAATATATCACTTTTAGCTCCACATACCATTAAGGGTGAATAAAAGTGTCAAAAGTAAAGGAGAGCTTATACACATATCACAGGTATGGGAATGCCTGTGCAACTTGAAAATATATCCATTGAGAGGTGTGGGCAGTTTTCACAGAAAGTGAAATATTTCAGAAGTGATACTCTATTGTGTGCCATGAAATACATATTTCCTGAGTCTGGAGAAATTTCAAGCCTTCTTTTCCCTGTCTCATACGTTCTAGCCGATGCCTTGTAATCATGGCTCCTCCATTCAGTCACCATGGAAATGAGAGGAACTTTGCTGTCCTGGATAGAGAACTGACTTAATAGTAGAAAACTATAGATAGAGATAACTAGGCATTTGTGTTCTTCAGGGGTCAGTAACAAAACCTGTTTTATTTGAGGAATGAAATTCCACATAAGTCAATAAGTCTTCCCAATAAGGAAAAAGCAAGATGATGGTAATATACCAAGAAGGACATCTAAAACTGTGTGAATGGCCAGAAAAGGTGAAATGTGGTTGAATGTGAGCAAACACAAAGTAATATAGCTTATCATCAAGAAGGGCTTTAAAAGAACCTAGTTAGAATTTTCCTACCTAAGAACAGAACCCCAGAGTCTGATGAAGGGAAAACCACGTTCTAATCTCCGTTTTAATATATCATATTAAAGTGAGATCCTTTCTCTAACCCTAGGTCAAACAAATTTATTCATTTCAGATAACCACCATTTCAAAAATTTTCTGTGAATAAAAATATAAACATTTTCCTTAAAACTTTATTTGAAATCAATTTAGTTACGGAATTGTCTAAATCAATGCTGCTCAAAGCATGATACCTAAACCAGCATCAGTATCACCAGAGCTTGTTGGAAATGCAGACTCTCAGGCCCAACTCCAGATCTACTGAATCATAGTCTGCATTTTAACAAGATCCCCAGGTGATTGATATGTAGGTCAAAGCTTGAGAAACACTGGAATAGATAAGACAATTAAATAACATCTCAGTGTAAGAAGCATCTCCTATGTCTTATTTAGTGACATCATTGGAAAGTGAGGTCAAAAGAACATTGAGGAAATTTGTAGATGGCTATAATTTGGGAGCTACTTTCAATTCTCAGAAAAAGATAACTAGCACGAAAGAATCTAAAGAGGTTACAAATAAGAAATAAGAAATGAAATGAAACCTGGGTAAATGTAAGATATGAATCTGTGAAATAATAATACCAAATAAGACATTTAATAGACACAATTTAGAAAGCAGTATTATCAGGAGACCTAGAGCTGGGATGAAAGTGAAGAACAAATTATAGTAAAATCAGGCTTTCAATGTATTAGGATAATAAAAACAACTAATGTAATTTGGGGCCGCCTATCCAGAGACAAATCATGGAAGAGGCAGATAATGGTTCTTTTTTAATGACTCAGATGAAAATTCGGAGAGGATATTTGGGCACAAAAGCATAAAAGCTCAGGCTTCATACAAGATCCAGAGAACAACAGGTTATAAAATTCTATAGATGAAAAGAACTATGAATAGTTTTAATGATGATTCTAAAGTCAGACTTATGACAACATGCAGAAATATGAAATGTGAAAAGCCTTTGATTTTAGGAGGTGTGAAATTTGAAGTATGGTAGTGAAATCAAACAAAAAAATATGTCCCAAGTATTATCACACATCCCACATATTTAATAACACCCAGGCCAGGTCTATGTGGTCAACTATTCAAGCCATGTAAACATTCCCCAGTTGTGGCTGACTCCCACCCCATTACTTGGTCTTGAGAGAAGCTCAGATAATCTAATGTATTTCTGCCTTGCTCCACTTTTGCAGTGACACAGGCAAAACACATCAACTTACCTAGGACAAGGCTACCCACCATGTAATTTTCGTAGACACACACCTATAGGACTGTCTTCACCATGTTCTTCTAGGGCTATACAGCCAGGCCTAAACTCACATGTCATGCCACGGAGTCATGTTGCTCATAAACATGATCACAAGGGAGAGGAATGTGGATGCAGCTATTATTCTCTTTTCCCCCACTTGAACCTAAATCCTGTTCCTCTGAATGCCAGTTCAGCTCATTAGACTCCAGACCAGCTATGGTATAGTAGTAATGGGAAAAAAAATTAAGATGTTATCAGCTACAATCAGATTAAGCTACAGCAGAACATACTGTAAGTTTTCCCCGAAAAAGAATACTTCTACTATATGAAAATCAGTACTTAAAGTACAAATAAGTATGTGACTGATTACAAAGATTTTCTCACATTTTAGAAGCCTTCTCCATAGGGTTCCTTTTAAAAAATGAACCCCTCCAGTATTTTTAAGTGTTTTACAGATCATTAACTACATGGCAGAGGGGCAATGGGAAGGGATTTCTAAATTTAATGAACTAGGACGCACTCAAATTGAGGAGAGATAAAAATAAGACAAGTTATATTTAAAATTCTACTTTATTGGTGGGAAAACATAACCACGAAAACTACACAAACATAAACCTGAAAAGTATTCATTTCTCATGCATGCTATACCTGAGAGAGTAACATCTTGATGAAAACACTAATGGTGTTTAAAGTATATAAATGTATATTATTAGTCTACATAATATATACATCAATATCTATTATATGTGTGCCTGTGTGTATATGTTATATATAGTAATGTATTATTATATATAGTAATATATTATTACTATATATGTCTATTAATATCTATTAAATATGGGTGTCTATGTATATATATTTTTATATTAATATCACCACTTAATAGATATATTAATAAATATTAAATATATGTACCTGCTTATATATGTGTGTGCATATATGTATATGATATATGTGTATATATGCATTTGTGAGTCTGTCATCACCTAACGAAGTGGTGGCATCATTCAAACTTTCTACTTTTGCATTTTACACCTAAATTTAATACTGGCATTGACTTTGCAAATCCCATTCTTCTGAATATAATGTAACCCAATCGTATATTCACTACCAGGACTTAAACTCTTAAATCTTTTTAGAGATGATTTAAGCCAGGAAATAAATCAACCACATCCCTAGAAACTTTGGCTAAAATTGCATAGTGTATTTTCCACCAAAAGTGTTTAAAGCGCTTTCTATGAAGTAAATGCTTTGCAAAGTTAGCAAAGGGAGTTTCCTGGAAATATCAGTATAAGTGTTTTCAACTGTATTTTGTAGGTAAACCAAGAGGCCGTGATGATTAATACCTTATCCATAAAATTAAATCAAGCAAGAAAAATTAGATCTTAAATAAATATAGTGTTCACGTATTTTTGATGGGGACAGGCTAAAGAAGGCTTAATAAATAGTCCTAGACAGATTGAGATAACATACTATTTCAAAACTTTTCCAGGCATTAATATTTTGCTTTTAAGTTCTTCTATGGAATAGTAGAGTATGCTCATTAGTGTATTTTTAATCTAAAACACATCGTATATCTTCTGTATTTGTAAAACATATAACAGTAGAATGGAAAAGAACAGGGATTTGAAGATCTGGATTCTCACTGTAATACTAGCTGATTGTATGGTACCAGATAATCTTTCTGAGCCTTAGTTTTCTCATCTAGAGAATGGAAATAATTAAATCTTCCCTGTCGACTTCAAGAACTGTTAGAAACAGTCAGAAGAGATCATATGTATATAATATATATATGTAAAATCTTTATATGCTCTTAAATGCAGTAAGATGCTATGCAAATATATATAGATAAAGTATTTTAATGTTTTCTATAGTATTCATGTTATAGAATGAATGCATTCATAGAAGAATGTTATTAGAATGTAATGATTTCTCTTATCTTGAATGTGAGATTTGATATCAATATTAATTTTCCATGTGTATTGACTTAGCTTTGCTGCTTATCTCATAATGAGGCCATAATCTTAACATAGTTTTAATCCATTGACTTTATTACTTTATCAAAGCTAGTAATTATACTTCTAGTGTTTCCAGACCAACAACAAAAGCAATTGAACATAATACAATGAATATTGCAATGGAAAACATTTATCATTATAATGTACCAGAATTCCAGAAAGATGCAATATACTCTATTTGTGTGTAGCTCTTATAAACAACATTAGTTCTATTTGAAGCCAAAGAAGAATAATATGGTTAGTTAAAATAAGTTAACAGCTCATTCTTCTTAAGTAAAATAGAAAATAGAAAAGAGAAGGACCAAGAGAGAGGCATACCTCACTCCATCCAGAAGTCATGAAAGCAGATGATGCAGTAATGTACCTAGCCCTGAGGTCCTCTTTTGTATAAGAGAAATAAATATTAATAAATACTGATTATCCTGAGAAAAGGGCCTCTTGATGTGTGCAGAAGAGAGGCCATTACCCAAAAGAAAATGCCTGTGTGAGCTTGTTATATTTCTGGTTGCCCAAGTAAATTATATTTTACCTACATGAAAAAAATAATAATACTAGTGAGAAAATGTTGTTGAGCATTTGAATGGTACTTTCGTCCTTTTATTTATCCAGGCTTTCAATAAGTGTTTATTAAGCATCTACTATAAACTAGACACTGTAGTAAACATTGTCATACTGTATTGAATAAGATGAACTGGGTCCTTGCCCTCTTGGAGATTACAATCTAATGAGGGAGATAAGCTATTTTAATTTTTTTTAAAGTTGCCGTTTCTGCTATTTTGCAGGGGGAAAAGGCATGATTAGGCAGTGGTCCCCAACCTTGTTGGCACCAGGGACCTGTTTCATGGAAGACAATTTTTCCAGGGACAGGGTGGGGGCTGGAGCGGGAGGCAGAGCTTAGTGGGTGATGCCAGCGATGGGGAGTGGAGCGGGGGAGGGAGGGTGCCTGTAAATACAGATGAAGCTTCGCTCACCTGCTGCTCACCTCCTGCTGTACAGCGCCAACTCCCTTTCCTAAGTTTCATGGAAGACAGTTTTTCCAGGGACAGGGTGGGATGGGGGAGTAGCCGGGCAGCAAAGCTCCGTGACCCGGTCCCTAACAGGCCAGTGGACAGGGCTTGGAGACCACAGCACTTAGGAGAATAATGGGGAATGTGTAACTACTTTAGTTTGAGTATCAAGGAAGGGTTCTCCGAGGGAGTGACAATGAGAATGAAATCCAAAGGATGAGAAGGAGGTAGGGAACAGCGCTTACTAGGGAGAACAGCATCTGTGAAGGTGTGCAGTAAACTGAAATACCTGGTGGCCAAAGTTAAAGAAAAAGGGTGAAAGTGACACCATATGCAATGAGAAAGGTTGGCAATGACCACATAATATTGGCCATGATAAAGAATTTGGATTTTATTAAATATGCAAAGGGAAGCTGTCAAATGGTTTTATGAAATGATGACATTATCCAAATTTTATTTTAAATACATCATCATGCTGCTATCTGAAAATATATATGAAATGTGAAGAAGTGAAATCAGAGACACCATTACAAGGCTGTTATCGCATCCGCTGCACAGGTATGCAGCCTGTGTAGTAGCACAAAGCTCCCTTCTCAGAAAGGTCTTGCTCTTGGATTAATGCTCTGCTGACTCCATCTTGAAATTCTTAATAATTTTTAAACAAAGGGGCTTCCATTTTCATTGGGTCCCCAATTTATTTGGCTATTACTGGCTATTACAGAAATCTAGTTTCAAGATGATGTTGCCATAGACTAAGATAATGACACTGGGGATGGACAAAAGTGACATCTTTTGCAGTTGAAATACATCTAGAGTGCAATATCAGATTGCCACCAATATGAGCTTTCAATTTGGTCCAGGCAGAGGATTTTAATTGTTTAAACATTATTAGCTTATGATAATCAACACACATCCTTTCCATTTAATAAATACTAGTTTTCAAAAGATTTCCATTTTTTTTTTGTCATCTTATGTCTGCTTATCATGTATTTACAATAGACATGAACTCTGAAGGGTGGGGACATTTACGTTTACCTTTCCATTTCACTAATATCTGTCGACCCAAAGCATTTGGAAGGCTCTGTGCTGTGAACTTAGAGTGGTGTAGGTGTTTTTTATTAAGAGCCTATAATTTAGCTGAAAGTGAAAACTTAAAAAGATACAATACAAGGAAGGATATACCTGTAAAGGAGATACAAACAATGCACTGTAACAGATTCCATTTCTTTAGAAGGTTCATTAGAAGTTTTATCAAGTGTTTCTGCTTATTTAATCATGCGAGTTCAAAGATTTTTGTCATGGCACTAGAATATGGGATGATATTATTGTGACATTTTATTTTAATTAAAACCAGATATTGCCAGGGATTCCATTATAGACATCACCCAATATATAGTAAGCCTTAAGATTGTCATGGTATATTTGAAAATCCCATTTAGAAGATAAATATTATTGAGGTCTTCAAAGAAAAAAATTTCAAAATGTCTCTCCTTATTCCCTGCAAAATGAAATAGAGCTATAATTAAAATAATCTTGGGCTGGGCACGGTGGATTACACCGATAATCCTAGCACTTTGCGAGGCCAAGGCAGGAGTTTCGCTTGAGCCAAGGAGTTCAAAATCAGCCTGAGAAATATAGTGAGACTCCATCTCCACAAAAAAAAAATTGAAAAATAAATAATTAGCCAGGCATGGTGGTACATGCCTGTAGTCCCAGCTACTTGGGAGATTGAGGCAGGAGGATCACTTGAGCCCAGGAGTTTGAGGTTGCAGTGAGCTATGATCTCGCCACCGCGCTCTAGGCCAGGTGACAGAGTGAGACCCTGTCTCAAAAAAAGCAAAATACAAAATAATAACTGTTAGTATTCATCATGAGATTTGAAAAATAAAACCAGAATTTTGACCAGTAGATAGAAATCTATTAAGAGATACATGAAAGTATCCTGCTGCTGCGTAGCAGATCTGTCTTCAGTGTAACAAGTTACACAAACTACAGGCAAATATGGATGATTTCTCTGTAGCATGGAACTCTCATCAGGGAAAAGTCTGCTTTGATGACCAAATTTCAAAGCAGCTATCCCAAAGGAAAACACACACATGCTCACACCCCTACACCTACACCAAGCAGAAGACACGTGGGCAGTGGAGGGATGTAGCAGTGCCCTAGAGACAGAGACCTCTGGCACTGATGAGCTTTGCTTGTCATGCATCACAGCTTTAAGGCTCCAGACATTTCATCCCAAAACACTTGTTACACTTTCAGTCTTCTGTGATTCGGGCTGTGGGCAGAGCTTCTAGCTGTTAACTCCTGAGATAAACAAAGGGCTCTGGTTTATCTCCCTTTGCAAACCTGCACCCAAAGAATAAAGTAGTCCTGTCTCCAAAGTGCTCACACCTTGAAACATTAAGGAAATAGAAAATGCCTCCTAGCTTAGGCTATACCAAGTCATATAAACCAATGTTACCTTCACCCTCTTTGTCTTGCCTGTTCTCAAAGTAGATCTGAAGAGAGCTGTCACCTACTTTCTAATCATTGAGCCTGACATGATGCACTGAAGAGTTTGACATGAAAATGAGATGGACTGGTGGGCTAAGGACATGGAAGACATTGAGAAGATACGATACGACTTGGAAAATATGTGAAAGGCTTGTGGTACGAATATTTTAGGAAAGAACAGGAGCACTTTGGGCAGTCCCACCTTTATTCATCTCGAATATCCATATCCCAGTTCAGGCTTTTAGGACCTCTCTTCTGCTCTATAACTGTGGATTCTCTCCTCCCAGCTTCTCCCTCTCCAGATCTCTTACGTATCACTGCCAGTTTATTCTTTCCAAAGCTCATTTTCGTGTTCAGAGCCTTCAATGATGCTTCTTGACCAACAAATGTAAGAAAACCTTTCATATGACATTCAAGGCTCTCTGTGATCTCACTGCAACCTATATTGTCAGTTTTACTGTTGTTATGCATTTGCACATATAGTCTCTTTGAGTCACGTGGTCCCCAAACATCCCCTGCTCCTTCCTATAACAGCCTTGATATGTTGGCTCATGACATGCAATTCTTCTGACTCTTTATTCTTCCCACCCTTTGCAATTCTATTAATTCTTCAAGGTGCTGTCATCACCTACTCCAGGAAGCTTTGTTTATTTTTTCCTTCCAGATATTTATCTCCCCTGAAATAATACAGCATCTATTTTATACCTATACTGACATTTACTATGTGTGTAAGTATTTATTTGAATCATCATGGTACTTGGTTTTACCCATCTTTTTACTGCCAGCCCTGACTGCAAATACCATGAGATCATATTTTTCTATCTCTCTGTCCCACACAATGCCTGCTGATCATAAAACAAAGGTTTAGTAAGTTTTATTTAATGAGTGGCTAGAAAAGAGTAGAAGAGTAGTTTCTTCTCCCTATTCTGAGATTGTTCCACAATCACTGTACTTCTAGCCAGACCTTTTGGAGAGTCCATTGGCTGAAGGGAAAACAAACAATCAAAAAGAAAACCTTAAATGTCTAATACAGAGTGACCAAAACGACAGAATGCATCATATTGCCTTGGTCATGGTGAGCTTCCTTCACATTTGCCAATTCCAGAGCCCATGGGTGGGATAATGACATAGGCCAATTTGCCTGTTATGGTTCTGCTTTTTATGCCTGTACTTATTGACTATCCGCTGTCCTCTTTCATTGATTATCCGCTCTCCTCTTTCACTCTCAGAAGAGTTCTGGTTTAGATGACAAATTGTATGTTCAGTCTCCCTAAGCACCACTTTTAGGGACCTGTGAAAAGACTTGTTTTTCTTGTCAACGTTGTATTAGTTCTCATAAACAAGCTAGTGTGAAAGTGGTAGGGATTGGTATCCCACCCATTTCTTCCCAAAGCTTCAGGTTCATCTACAAAGCAAACCAGCCATCTGACAGACCAAAAAGCAAAAATAAACAAATAGAAGAAACAAACAAATAACGAAACAAGTCCCAAAGGCTAAGCCATTTGAAGTAGGAAAGGATAAAACATAAGGCTCAGGATCACTGGAACACAGATTTTTTTTTTTTTCTCTCCTTCTTTTTCTCTTTTCTCTCCCAGGAATTCTTCATTAGACTCAATTTAAGCCTTGAGTTTGAGGCTTTGTATTCTCAGTTGGTAAGCACACCTATTAAAAAAGCAATGTATTCACGTTAACTCCCCGGCACCAGCAGGATCTGTGTATTCACCGCTAGCACTGGACACCATGCCAGGAGAACCTGACTCCTGGTGCAAAAGGATTTAAAGAAAAAAAAATCAAATAATGCCAAAAAAAAAGCCCCACATAATTCTTTTCTGTACTCTGTGGTTTGTTTTACTTAGGAAAACGGCCTGGTTATACCCTGCAGCACGCATTCATTACAGTGATCTTTGACTGGCAGATGCAGAGTAATAGGATGCATATTTTAGTGCTTATTATAATACCCTGTCCAAAAACAACTTGACAAATTTGTGATTTCGACAATATCTCATTTTGCTGGCTGCAGTGCTCTGTGATTGTCTGGCCCACGTGGCTTCCAGATTATGCATACCACCAATACTTCTCATTAAAATGGCCACAGTTCACCAGTTTCGGTAGCTTGGAACGAACTTGGAATGAATTATTATACAACAAAGAGGCTGCTGTCATGCAGAACAAAAGACAAGCAAAAGAGAGCTTTGGCTTAATGAGGCTAAGTGAGTGTCTCCCCTGCATCACAGCTACTTGACGGCCTTTGAGCATGGATTTTTTTCTCCACAGGCCAAAACCTTTGGTCTATTATTTTGTGTTTATGCACCTTGAGGCTAATATACATTTTAATATGCTGCACATGGAGAAAAAAAAATCAGCCATTAGATTAGAACATGTGCACTCCCTGTTAAATTAATGACAACCGAACATAGAGATAAATTTAGGTTTTCATATTTAATTATAGCACACTGCAGTACGTTTAGCAAGGATAAATTGCACTATTATTATGCTTCATTTTTTTTGACATCTTCTCCTATTAACGGTGTACACTTGCCCCACCACCACCACCACCACCACCACCCTGTGCCATATTAACATCTATGCATATCATCCTTTTCTCAACATTGCCCAATCTTAGCCACCACACTGAAAGGTATACCATTTTATTTGTTAAATTTAGTGAGAGAACTAATGCTATTTTGGCACTTCTGCTGAATAAGAATGTAATTTGTAAGAAAAAATGATAATTCATCTACGAATAATTCAGTTATCACTCCTCCTTGCTGCATCAGATTATATTGATGGACTCAAGTTCTCTGCCTTCCTGATCTACCAAAGGCACAAAGCACAGCATGTGACTCAGAAAAGTTGATATTTCACTATATGACTCAAATGACCTGTGTATAAAGCAGTAGTCATAACAATCCCATGAAAAATCTCAACAATCCTGTCACTTTTTGGAACTTTTCTGTGTTGATTTTAATCTATTTGGTATAGAAATGGGAACGCATGTTTACACAAGTAGCAAAAATTGCAGGGTAATAAAGACCCAAAGGTCTTTGCGGGAAAAAATTAACAAGGCTGATAGTAAAGATTATGAATATTGCTGTTCATTTTCCCAAGGCCACCAAAGCAGGAACAGATTGCTAATATAATAGAAATGTCAAAATGAACTTTTCATGTAGAATGACTAGGTAACTTCTAGTTCTTTCTGTTTGGGGTCTGTGATTTCACCTTCCATTAATTGAGTGTATTTGTTCCCTGTTACATCTGGAATTTATAGTTTAGCTTACTTCATATACCAGTTAATAGAGTTCTAGTTGGTTGCCCAGGATGTAAAAGATTCTTCTATCTTGGTGTAAAGCTGAAAGGAAAGCATTTGCCTATGTGTCTGCATTAAGGAGACATACCCATTTGTTATCTTTTTACTTTAAAAAGTCACTCGAATTAAAGTCAGAGAATATTTTTTCAGGGTCTGAGAGTTGAAATCCAATTCTGGGATTATCCTGAGACTTATTCGTTGTTCAATATTTGTTTCATGATGATACCTACTGAAGTTGGATGACCAGAGGATCATGGCAGGAATAATAATTCCCATGTCAGGAAGGTCTGTTACTGGGAATAAAGCACATAATATAGGAGTTAGTTACCACTGGCTGGTGAACAACTCTTCTTGATGACACAGAAAAGCAGCCTGTATGCCTTTATTAAGAATAATTCTCTTTGCCCAAATTCTGATAAAATGGAATTTGCAAGATGGCTTATAAGAAATGGCCTTAGAATGATGGGCTATAAAATTCATTTTCAAAATGCTTTTTAGTTTAAAATTTGACTCACCTCAGAAACTAAAAGTGTGAGGTAATGAATAACTAAGTAGCCTGGCAATATGGTATGGTAAAAATGTCTTATGACTAAAAAGAGCTATTTTTTTTATTCTGTAAGTATTTGGCAAACTTAAATTCTAAGAAACCCCTTGTAGAAAAGAGATGAGGATTATATTTACTATTTTGTAGAGGTTGACACTGGATCACTAGGTGGAAGGGTCTACCTAATTGATATAGTCACTGGATAACATTAAATTTCTTACTCAAGAGATTCACTCATCCCTGAGTTTCTTTCTACCTGTGGACAAGTGGTTCAGACATCTCTATCAGTAATAGTTAGTACTCATCCAATCACTTTTCTCGGTTAATTCACTTTGCAGTTCAAAGAATTTGCTCTAATTGGTCAAATGTTCTCCATCCCAAATACTCTGGCCATTAGATATTATTACAATGTGCTTAAAGCAGATGCCAAGACACCCTGCAGGATTCTGATATAACTGTTCTACCAAAAAAGAATTCAAAAATATACCTTGTTCCAAACATGCCCAGTAGAATGAAAATAACTTATTTTAAAAATAAATACAATAATTTTAAAATAATATATACTGGCCCTCAGAAATACTCATTATTAAGTTAAAAAGCAAGAAACCACACTGTACTTGAATATAATTCCAATTTTGTTCAAAAAACATGTACTTGTGGACAGAAGAAAAAGCTATGATAATATGTATATATTAACAGACATTTCTGAAAGTAGAAATTCTGGATGGCTTTTATTTCCTTCTTTTTCTTTTCTTTATATCCTCAATTTTTTATATTGAACATATATTTTTATAGTGAGAAAGACTAAAAATGAAAGCAATATCTTTAGAAAGTTTCATATGAGTCTCTAAAGAATTATTGATCAAATAATTCATCAAAATATCCATAGAAGAGCTAAATTTTAGAGAATCAAGATTATTCAAGTGCCAAAAAGCAAAATCAGGAAGAGAATAGCATTATTTAGCTTACAGAATAAATTAAATTAGTTTAGCCAAGAAAGAAAGGCTAAGGAAAAATTGCGACTTTCCTTTTAAAAAATAACAGATTGTTATTTAAAGTTTTATAAGAGGAATAACAGTTTTCTAAGTCTACTACTGATAAAGGAAAATAAAACCAATAAGAGGAAGTTAAATCTGACAGAGTTATGTTTTCCTGAGAGTGACCTCTTTGAAAGGAAACTGAAAATATCTCTAGAATCTTTTCTGTTTCTTTTTGTTCGTTTGCTTTTCTTTTCTCTTCATTTCTTTTCTTTGGTCTTTGAGAAAAGGAGAGATTTTCATGTATCTATAATTCTGTATGTGTAGTACTATTAATATATGAAGGAAGGTAGTTTCTTTTTCTTCTCTAATGTTACTTTACCTTTTCTTTAAAATACGCTTTTCAAAATTCTCCAGTTGGTTCTTCCCATGTAACAGTGGAAATATTTGGTGAAGTCCTACTGAAGATAGAATTACTTATACCCACTGTGCAGTATGATTATTCATGCCAAAAATGGTCCAGTGTTCTCTGAGTACAAGTTGATTTGAAGAACTGTCTAAATTGATTCTGTTTCAATTTATGTTAATTTCCATTGGTATCTAAATTCCTATCCTCTCTGCATTTTATGGGATGAGGCACGAAGTATGAACCGTGAGTGCCTCTGAACCTAATTTAGTATGCCCTATTCCAAACAGCCAGACAAAGAAGAATCCAAAGGAGCTCTCCAACCTGCTGTTTGACTTGAGAGCCACTACGCAGTTCTTGAGCATGATTTTAGAATATCCAGAATGCTGTTTTCATAGAGCGTTGTGTATATGCCCTGCAGCTACTCAGCAATAACACCTCACCTGCCCACAGAGGTTTCTGTGATGCCTCAATGGAATTCAATTAACATGACACAGAAGCCTCCAGTCATTTATAGTCATTCATTCATTTAGCTAAGATGACTTAAATCCCTACTGGATGCCAGACACTGTTCTGGACACTTGGGATATATAAATAAAGAGAAAAAGAATCTGCCCTTGTAGAACTCGTATTTAAGTAAGGGATATAAAACTGAATAATAAAGGTAATAAATGATAGCGTGTTAGTGATAAGGGCTATGTAGAAAGGAAAAGTGGAGAAGGCAAAGGAGCTCGAAAGTGTGGGAGTCAGGAGATAGGCTGCAGTTTAAAGGTTGAGAGTAGTGAGTGCAGACTTCATGGAGAAGGTGACATTTAAACAAAGGTGTGAAGGAAGTGAGGAATCGCCTTGTGGATCTCTGTGAGAAGAGATTTTCAGGCAGAAGGAACAGCCAGTGAAAAGGGCCCAGGATCAGCAAAGAGCATTATATCAGGAGTAGAGTGGGTAGAGAGAATAAAAGGAGAGAAAATCAGAGAGGTGAGGCAGGTTGGAGGAGGAGTGGCTATCTTCATGCCCGACCTTAGTTCCCTTCTAACTGAGGAAATCTGTTGGTCACCTTCTGTGCACCTCCTGCCCTCTGTTGTCTCGCAACCTTCCCAGTTTGATCTGATGTGCATTCATCAAGCTTCCATTATGTGCTAGAAACTGTGCTAGAAAATGCAAGTACAATCCTGCATGAAGCAAGATCACCATACATCTTGAGTACATATTCTATTCTATTTTGGATTATAATGATAAGGTTTGCAGGTGTGATATGTACTCAGAAGTGAACTTTCTCTGTCCTCCACATGTTAGACTTAAGGCCCACTCTCAGCTATATTTCAATTTGGCTTTGTAGTATAACACAAAAATTAATTACTTTGGGAAAAATGATAATGTAGTTACTGAATGAGGTGCACTTTCAGAACAAGCCGGAAACATCTTTGCTCTCTCTCAGACCCCCTAGGTTCATTTTCTTGCTTTTAGATAAAATCCCAGGGCTTTTCTGATCATTTGCAGGCATCAGAATACTCTCAGATAATAGTCCAGCCAGGAAACTTCTAACTCTCCTATTTACAGATTCTCTGCTTTGGCCTGCACTAGGCCCTGCAGCAGCAGTAGAGAAAAGACTGGGTACACTAGGTCTTCTGTGACTTTTTTCACTTCCCTGTTCTGTCCCACCTCTCCTCATCTCTATATCACTTCTGATTCCTCCAGTGTGCTGGGAAGAGAGGGAACATAGGAGAATAAAAGATGCTTGTCTGGTCCTCTTAGGTTTGGTGCTGATATCAACTCAAGTGTACCAGATGCCCAAGTGATAGCGCTTTTTCTTAAAGGATACCTCTGTGAGATCTTTAGAGACTCACCCCATTCTCTAGCCCTGGTGATACCCTCTGCCTCTACCCATTATGATTCCTTATGCTTTGGCACTTTACCCAGGGAGGGGAAACAGAAGATTTTGCAGGAGAGAGCAGAGAAAACTACAGCACTTTTTTTAGGCTGACAATAAATAATCTTTTTTCTCAGTATCTTCTATGCCTTTCATTAAAGGTAGGCAGATCCCAGGGCAAGATCCCAGACCTACAGAACAAGTTTGAATCACATCTCACCAAGTCCTACCCAATCCTCTTTAGAAAGAAGGAGATTTGCCAACATTTCTTTCATCCTTGGGGCCCCATCTAAGAAACATCTTATGACATCCTATTACAATAGTGCTATTAAATTTGTTTTCGATCTCTCCTTTGCCTTCAATCTGTTGTTTGTTAATGCAAAAAATCTTTTCAAGGCTAGAAATATCTGGTAGTGTGGAAATAACATTAAGACCAAGGATGTAATGATGCTTCCATTGGTTAAATCCAAGTTATAGAGACAGAAGTTTTAAATACTAGAAGTCCGAGATCTTTAAAATCCATGACTAGAACCAAATCTTTGTGTTTGATACTGTTTCATTGTTCTTTTGCTTATCGGGAAGTTGTGAGTATTATTAGATTTTCATAGTGTTTTGATTTCCCTTTAAAATATTCATGTTGTGAAACCATTTTAAGAATACATGATTTTTTTTTAATTTTTATTACTTGTTTCTCAGAAGAACAAAAAGTACTTTGCTGTTTTCTAAAAACCCCATTGGCTTAATCCATTTGTAATTAGGGAAATACTGCTACAGCATCGGAAATGAGGGGGAAGGGATCTAGGGCACTGCGACTTGTTCGTCACTAACGAACCTGACCTGGCATGGCTCAGAACAGGATGAACAGAATTCCAGGATTCCTAATTTGGAGTTATCTTAGGAAATTAATCTGCATTTTGAACTAAGATTTATGAATCCAAAAAGCTTAAGCACAAATATGCAATTCTGGCAGATTTCTTATTTTTCAAAAAGACCAAAATCAATGACAAAATTTCAGATTCCTGAACAAAATTAACATGGAACTACCTTGGTGTTTTATATGATAATTAATGGTTACTACCCACAAGCCTTTGTTATAAAACTGAAATGCATCTAACCAAGTCAGCCATGTGACCAGAATCAGGGAAAGCTCATCACCGCTGCTGCACAGTACCCCACGAGCAGTCATAAAGCCAGAAGAGCTCTTGGTTCTCTAAATCCCTGGAAAATGCATTGCCTTAATTAGCAAATACCATCTTGAGTGACTCCTCCAGAGACTCCCAATTAACTAAGCTGCTAGACTAACATCATTAATACTTCTCTCTTACTAGTTCATATATATTATGTATGTGTGTATATATATGTATGTATATATACATATAAATCAACAAAAATTCTCAACACTTTGTCACCCTAGAATCCAACCTATATGAATATTTTCTGGGAGTAAAATGCAAAAGAATGAAACTAATGCCATTTATTAAGCAAATAATCTTAGAAGCAGCACACAACACAACTGCTCACCAGCTTACGAGCTCACCAGATTCTATTTCCTGCTGTTTTCAGTTTCTTCTATTATTTATACTTCTAACTGGATGAACTCACCATGCCCCCTACTGCTTAGGAGCAATACTACCATAGTGTAGCACAACACAACACATCGTGATACTCTCTAGAGATTTCTTTCTGGCCATATGCTATCTTTCAGAATGCTTGTTGAACAACATTGTTTGTCTCCCCTTGGTCACCAATGGCAGGATAAATCTGTGGAGTCATGCTGGCAGGAGAAATGGCCTCCAATCTGCAACAACAAACAAGTTCCTTATTACTGACCCCACCATCTGTCCTGGTTTCCACATGCCACTCTCACATAGGAACAGGTTTCAGCTGGACCAGGTTCAGTGTGCATCCAGCATCTACCAGCTAGGTCAGCTTGAATATCCAGATTGCATCTGTGCTTAGCCACTTACCTAGCTAGCATCCTTTATCCAGACTGGAAAGTGGCCAGTGGACACTGCAAAAAACCTTTCAAAGCTCCACTCCTGATAAGATGTGTTCACTAATGTCTTGGATGAGGGATGTATACATAGTGGAGATATCAGTCTCTCTGTAACAAAGGCAAGATGTAAGTATTACCTCCTTTTTGTTAAGGTGTGTAACCCACCAAGACCACCAGGCTTATAAGCAGTAAATATGAAAAGAGTATTCCCTGGTACATTAATTATCAACCCATTTAATGACTAGCCAGAAATATTCTTAAGATGAAGTTGTTTCCTAAAGGCTCATTTCAAAGAGGTAGATGAAATGATCCTACATGCTTTGCCATTGTAGTCTAAATATAAATCAGTTTATCCCTGCTTGCAGTGCATCTTGAGTGCTCAAAATATCACATTTGGTGACAAGGATAGAAAAGACAACACTCTCAAACCAGCAATATTAAAGTAAGTGTGCCAAGAGCATATTATGAAAAAACTGATAGACATACAGAGCCCGCAGAATGCAGAGAAGCACAAAGAGAGAAATTGTCTTTTCCTGTTAATACCATTATGAGAAAGCTTATGGAAAGTTATTTTATTAAGTGTTTGTGTTATTAAAACCTATTCCCCTGTCTGGAATTTAGTGCTATACAAAGTACTAAATAGTCAAGCTTCAAGAGAGATGATAAACCTAGAAGAAATTACATTACTACCCGAAGTATTGGTCATTGTACAGGGATTTAAAATTTAACAACCACATTAAACACTGAGCCAAATCAATAGTAATATTTTCAGTCTCTCCAAGGCAGATGACTGAATATGCTGAAAGCATTGTGGGGTTGTGTGGCATGGTGTTAGCCGGTACATGCATCTGTGACGCCGGTGTCCAGTGTAATCAGCTCTCGGAAGACACTGTATTCTTAGCATTCCCTGAAGGCCTGCTACTCCACAGCTACAAAAGACTCACAAGCACTGCACAGTACCACAGCACCAGCAGCCGAACAAGAAACCTGCTTCAAATTCAACTATTTCCTTGGCATTTGCCACATTATTCCTTAGGCTCCATCAGAAAAATTAGATGATCACCTTTAGCAAATATTGCTATTATGGAATGAGGAGATTTGTTAGCCAGAGAATTTCTCTGATCTGTGTCACTTTTAAATATTATAGTGTTCATTGTCCATTGTAGCTATTCTTTCTAGCCCAAGAATACCTAGCATGCTGGATCCTTCACTAGTGTTGAGGATGGCATAAAAATGAAATAATCCAGCTCCTTTGGGCTTAAGACTTCTTTTCTTCTCATCATAAATTTGCATTCCTGCATTCGTCCAAGGTATCCTTTAATGGCAGCACTTTGTTTTCACTGACAGTCTTTTTGTGGGATTCAGACTATTCCTCCATGATTTGTCCAAATATTGGATATTCTTTTTGATTGTAGCATTATTTGTGACTTTCTAGTCCTGAAGCACTAAATATGATTGCTGCTTTGATGGTGGGAATTTTCCAGGGAAAAGCTTAGGTGGGTAGAATTGAGAATTTCATGAGAAGGGTACTAGGGTAGCTTAGGCTTGCTTGGGGAAAAGACTCTGATTACATGTCCAAAAAGAAAAATATGTAAATGTGCATACATGAATGGATTTGTGAGGTAGTACCCATGGTGTATGAGAGCACTACTGTATCCTGGTGCTAAGCATGGAAACTGACTGTCATTTTCTCATCCCTAAAAGAAGAATAGTAATAGTATTTACCTCAAAGGGCAATTGTGAAGATTATATGAAAATAGAAACATTTAGCACAAGGCATAGCACAGTGAGTCTTCGGGATTTTGTTATTTGTGTCACGATTCCAAGCACTTTTTTTACATTTATATTTTATGTGTATATATTCATGGGGTGCAATGGCGCTACACTGATATATTGCATTGTGATGAAGTCAAAGCCTTCAGTGCATCCATCATTGAAGCAATGCAATGCACACTGTACCCACCAAGCAACTCCTATCATTCTTCTCTCACACCCCCACCCTTCCGAGTCTCCATTGTCCATCATTCCACACTCTGCTTCCATGTGTACACAGTGTTTAGCTCCCACTCATAAGTGAGAACATGCAGTATTTGTCTTTCTGTGTTCGAATTGTTTCACTTAAGATAATAGCCTCCAGTTCCATGCATGTTGCTGCAAAAGAAATGGTTTCATTCTTTTTTACAGCTGAATAGTATTCCATTGTGTTTACATACCACATTTTCTTTATCCAGTCCTCTGTTGATGGATACTTAGGTCGATTCTATATATTTGTTATTGCGAACAGTACTGCCATAAACATACAAGTGCAGGTATCCTTTTAATAGATTGATTTATTTTCCTTTGGGAGGTTGTAGTTCTATTTTTAGTTCTTTAAGAAATCTTCATACTGTTTACCACACAGGTTGCACTAATTTACATTCCTACCAACAGTGTATGAGAGTTCCTTTTTCTCTGCATCATTGCCAACATCTGTTATTTTTTGTGTTTTTAATGATAGCCTTTCTGATTGGTGTAAGATATCTCATTTTGGTTTTAATTTGCATTTATCTGATGATTAGTGAAGTTGAACATTTTGTTCACATGATCCCTTGTCTTCTTTTGAAAAATATTGACACATATCCTTAGCCTGCTTTTTAATGGAGTTATTTTTTTTGCTTTTTGTTGTTGTTGTAGATGTGTTTGAATTCCTTGGAAATTCTAGATATTAGTCCTCTATCAGATGTATAGTTTGCAAATATTTTCTCCCATTCTGTACACCGTCTGATCACTCTGTTGATTATGTCTTTTGCTGTGCAGAAGCTTTGTGGTTTAATTAAGTCCCATTTGTCTATTTCTGTTTTTGTTGCCTGTGCTTTTGAGATCTTAGTTATGAATTCTTTGCCTAGGCCAATGTCCAGAAGAGTTTTCTCTAGGTTTTCTTCCAGTATTTTTATAGTTTCAGGTCTTACATTTAAATCTTTAATCTATCTTGAGTTGATTTTTGTATATGGTGAGAGATAGGTGTCCAGTTTCATTCTGCATATGGCTATCCAATTTTCTCAGCATAATTTATTGAAAAGGGTGCCCTTTCCCCAGTGTATGTTCTTGCTGACTTTGTTAAAGATCTCTTGCATGTAAGTATGTGGCTTTATTTCTGGGTTATCTGTTTTGTGCTATGGATCTGTGTCTATTTTTATACCAGTACCATGTTGTTTTTGTTACGATAGTCTCATAGTATAATTTGAAGTCAAGTAATGTGATGCCTACAACATTGTTTTTGTTTTTTTCTTCCAAGATTGCTTTTGCTATTTGGGTTCCTTTTTGGTTTCATTTGAACTTTTTTCTAATTCTGTGATACATTATGTTGGTATTTTGATAAAGATTGCATTGAACCTGTAGATTGCTTTGGGCCGTATGGTCATTTTAATGATATTAATTCTTCCAATCCAAGCGCATAGGATGTTTTTCCATTTGTTTGTGTCATCTACAATATCTTTCATCCGTGTTTTGTAGTTTTCATGGTAGAGATCTTTCAGCTCCTTGCTTAAATATATTCCTAGGTATTTTATTTTTTTATAGTGATTGTAAATGTGATTGCCTTCTTGATTTGTTTCTCAGCTACACTGTTATTGGTGTAGAGAAATGCTAAGTGATTTCTGTACTTTGATTTTGTATCCCGAAACTTGACTGAATTCATTGATCAAATCTAAGAGTTTTCTGGTGAAGTCTTTAGGGTTTTCCAGGTATAAGATCATATCATCGGTGAACAGGGTTAATTTGACTTCCTCTTTTTCAATTTGGATTCCTTTATTTTTGTCTCTTGTCTGCTTGCTCTGGCTAGGACTTCAAGGACTATGTTGACTAAAAGTGGTAAAAGTGGGTATCCTTTTCTCGTTCCAGTTCTTAGGGGGAATGTTTTCAACTTTTCACCACTAAGTATGGTGTTGGCTATTGGTTTATAAAGCTTAAGGTTTTATGAATAGAGATTCTGATTTAAGATCATGCTGGATTTTGAGCCTTAAAAATTATGCAAGTTATTGCTATTGTGTGGAAGCAGAAAATGATTAAATGGATTGGCATCAGATAATATGACTGGCAAATGGGAAGGCCTAAATTCTAGTCCTAACTTTATAATGACTCAGCATATGACTTCTGCAAATGATATTAACTCCCCAGGCTTTGGTTTTCTAATTGGAAATGAGGGAGCTGGACTCTATCAAAGTCCCTTCTAATTTAAAGAATGATGATCCTGGGTATGTTCTCCCATATAAGAGAAAATAGACATAGTCCATTGTGGAATAACTTGAAAATGACAGAAAGATTCTCTCAGTCCAATATTTCCACTATTAGACCATCATTTTTAATGTAGGTCTATCATTAAAAATCCTCTCCAGGCATCCTTTTTTAAAAGGCAGCTATCAGTCAATCAAATTAACTGTTGAGTACCTGAGGAGTAGAGAAGATATAAAACAAGAAATCCTGTTCTACTTATAGGAACTCGAAATCTACTTGGAGAGAAAAAAATTTACTATTAATATTTTTTAAATTAATATTTACTAAAGGTCAAATGAAGAACACAGACAATAACTATTTCATTCATACCTATATGCTTTTTAAAGTTTACAGATTTAAAATATTTAAAACAATACAATTTTAAAAATTTAAGACAGATCAGGAACCATGTAGGAAGTACTTGTATGGGAAATAAAAGATAAGCTATATTACTAAAAAGGACAGCAAGTTTAGCTCTAAACTTACTGGTAACCAAGAAACTAAAGAAACTCATCAGCTTTACAGCTTTCATGGTCTAATAAAAAGGGACATTTTGTTTGTCTTAGGAGATAATGCTTTGCTCATGACACTAAATATCAGGGAAATTTTGTCACATAGATTCATATTTAAGGAACTCTTATTAATATAGAGTACAATGCCTACAAGCGGAGTTTTGTAAAAGATACAAACATATCTTTCAAATAGCTATACCATATCAGTTCTTAATGAAAGCTAAGAATTAGCTAAATCAATGCATTGAAAGTATGCCTGAGTGAAGCTAAGTTAATAAACTCTAGGAACATTGCTTCATACTTACCAAACTTAATGCTCAGAAACTCAGAATAATGGTGGATTAAACTGCCCTTTAAGATGATTTTTAAAAATATCAATAACCTCCAAAATATGTTTTAATAAAAAACGTATATAAAATCCTTCCTAGAAAGAGTAACCCACTAGATATTGTTCATCTTTATGTAAATTATTTTATCAAGTCTTTTTCTATTTAAACTCTCAACACTGGGATACTCTCAACACCCTAATTCAACTGAGAAGAGGTAAGTGTCAAAGGCAATTTGACTCTCTTCATCATCAAGCCCAGAACTACTGATAAGAAACAACATCCCACATGCCCCAGCAAAGCTGGGCTGAGCCTTTAAAAGTATGTCATAAAGCTTCTTTGCTAACTAGGCCACCACCAACTTCAAAAAGTCGTCTCAACATGGACAATTCAAATAGTGAGCATCTACTTATATTTTGAAATTTAATTTAATGGTCACCCTCTTTAAGCCTATGTTGACATGCCTCCCCCCTCTTCCTCTCAAAATTGGTAAAATAGCATAAATATTAATGCAATTCATTTAATCCTTGTAACAACCCCAAGAAACAATACTATTACTACTTTCCTTTCACCTGTGAGGAAAGTGGTGCACAAAGAGGTTAAGTAATTTTCCCAAACTATCTAGTCTGTCAGTAGCAGACCGGAGAGCTGGACTCAGGCAGTCTGGCTTCAGAATTCCCACTCACAAACACAATGTGATGATATGAAATTCAGCCTTATTTTAAATTGATCATTTATCAAAGGAAAACGAATATTTACACTCAGGTTTAAATAAAAAGGGTTATTTTCATTTTGTAAATAGAATAATAACTCAGTTTAAATGTTGAAGGTGATATTCTTCCCAATTTTTGAAAATTGAGGGTCAGCCAAAGCCAGCTGTATAAAGCCCCAGGTTGACCATTAGTCAACCTAACAGATTAAGAAATTATTATCAGAATATTGTTGCTACCTACACTTAGCCCATAACAAACAGACTCTACTTGATATAATTAGAATATAAATAAAAATAGAACCTAATATGTACAATAATTCAATATTTATTATAGAAGTTTTCATACAACAATGGAGAAAGGATTTTTTTTGGTTACAATATGCCATATGATAATATATAGCAATTACAGAGGAAAAAGTCAAAAACATCTCGTACTATATGCCAAAATAACTTTCAAAAGTATTAAAAATAAACCAATAAAGTGTGGTATGTGTATACCATGGAGTACTACTCAGCCACAAAAAACAATAGTGATCTAGCACCTCTTGTATTATGCTGGATAGAGCTGGAACCCATTCTACCAAGTGAAGTATCACAAGAATGGAAAAACAAGCACCACATGTACTCACTATCAAATTGATATTAACTGATCAACACTTATGTGTACATATAGTAGTAACATTCATCAGGTGTCAGGCAGATGGGAGCGGGGAGGAGGGGATGAGTATATACACACCTAATGGGTGCAGTGCGCACCGTGTGGGGGATGGACACACTTGAAGCTCTGACTCAGGTGGGGCAAAGGCAATATAAACGTAACCTAAACATTTGTACCCCCATAATATGCTGAAATAAAAAAAAATTAAAAAAAATAAATTAAAAGAATAAAAATAGAACTACCATGTGATCCAGTAAAAAAATTAAAAAAATAAAAAATAAACAGACCATACAAAGTTGTGGAAAAAAATAAAATAAAATAATAAACCAAAATAGAAGAAAATAAAACTGAATATTTATCAAACTTCTATAGGTAATCAATTTTAAAAAGCAACAAAAAGAAAAAAGATGTCTACAAAGAGATTTATCTGCATAAGTTAGAGAAAAAAATAACTTTTTCAAACAAAAAAAGTAGATGAAAATAAAAATATCTAATCACTGTGTTATCACTATCAAAAAGTAGTTTA